>JBBDHG010000087.1:52500-225981 GCA_037951165.1 Lophius americanus | reverse complement strand
CTGAACATCCGGGCAAATTTTCCCAGAAGAACCTGTGGTTCTCAGATTAGAGTCCCTCAGCATCGGCTCTGCTCCGAACTGTAACCCGAGTTTATTCAATCCGTAATGAATCCTGCCTCCTCGCCCTCGCGATGAGGACAGCGTTTGTTCAAAGTATAGCTACGAGCTACGTCTATTACTGCTCTCCTGGTTCACGGTGAGGATGGGATAGGAATCTACCTGCAATAGCATACCTCCACTCCTGCACTCCCTCGCTCCCCTTCTTCCCCTCGCCTAAGTTTAACGCTCCGATCCTAACGCTTTCTCAAAGGAAGCCTGAATGCCGGCTGTGTCTATTTCAGGTCTCGCATCGGAATCGGAGACTTCCAGACCGTCCGCTCTCGTTTTTCTAGAGCGGCTTCTGCTTCGTTTTTGCTCCGGCTGCGTGCAGCTTTTGCATTTTTTTCCCGTTGCGTACGTTTCGTGCACAAATGGGCCTTCCTGCGTTTACGTGTTCTCGCTCGCTGGCAGCTCAGAAGAAGTGGATCGGATTTTAGAGAGTGACAGACTTAGCCATGGGCGAGAGCTGGCTGTTATCGGTGTGAGGTATCTGATGTCCCAATCAGAGACAAGTAGCCATTCAGTCAGGCAGAGAGAGAGAGAGCGAAAGAGAGAGAGAGAGAGAGAGAGAGAGAGAGAGAGAGAGAGAGAGAGAGAGAGAGAGAGAGAGAGAGAGAGAGAGTAGAGAGAGAGAGAGAGAGAGAGAGAGAGAGGCCTGCCAGCTTCCAGTGACGCCACCAGGACATTTACTAGAACCTGTTGCAGCAGGTTTTTCTCTCTGTATAACTTCTTCTTCCTGGCTCGTTTGGACGAGTGCAAAACACACACACACACACACGCACGCACGCACACACACACCACACACACACACAATCACGAGGATGATATTTCTGAGCTGCCAAAATGTGAAACCAGCCCATCAACCGTTTCCATACATATTTAGACAGCCGGTCGGATGGAAGCGTCTCACTGTCAGGCTGAAGGGCAGGAGGTGAGCAGGTCCAGATCCAGAACAGATGTCACAGGTTCCGCTGAGGAAAAATCCAGCTGAAGCTACAAACCCACAAAGAAGAGAGGAGGCGGTTATTAATCAGAAAGGTTGGTGACAACTTCCCACAAACCGCTGCAACTGTTTGACTCTTTCAGCCGTAAGAAACGGCGGATTTCAACTTTATTCTACTTATTCAAACTTCATTTATGGAGCAGTAAGAGAGAAGGAAGTCGTGTCCTGGCGCCGCCGGCGCCGCCGAGGTGCTGCATCTGCCAACTTTGAGTGACAGCCGTCTTCACTGCTTCGTGGTCGGAAAAAAAAATAACAAAAACACTGTCAGTATTTAATCCCAGCAATTAGTCTGTACCTGTTTCTGCTAATGGGATAAGGATTACGTCTGAAATAATCACAGCGTCCTTCTTTCATCGCACATTCTTCAGAGGGTTGAGGTGAAAGTCGTGGTTTATTTATCATTTCTCTTTCAAGAATCCATGTGACACACACACACACACACACACACACACACACACACACACACACACACACACACACACACACACACACACACACACACACACACACACACACACACACATAAGTATGCATATTTGTATACAGGAGAATGATAGAATGAGAATAATAATATAATTGTAATGTTGCAGAAAATAGAAATACTCAAGTCAACTACTTCAAATTTCTGGACTCAACTCCAGTACTTAGTTACATTCCATTTTGAGTATTTGAGTACTACGCTCAAATATACTGTTTTGGAAATACAACATCTGAATGTAATAAAAATATAAATAAATAAAAATAAAAGGGATGTGTTGTAATGTAATTTTAATATTTAATGAAATATTATCATATAGTATTATGTTATAATACACGATTTGTATTGCACATTTAAAAACAGTTGTTCAGAAAGGAATCCGATATAAGAGGTAAAAACAGGAAACAGAAAAATTCCACGTGACGAAAGAAAAAGAAAAAAAATCTATGAGGTCGGACGAATGTAAAAGTATAAAAAAAAAAGAAAAAAAAAAGAGGAAACAAGAAGGTGAAGCAATAAAAAGCTATAAAATTAATAGACAAATGAATAAAAATGAAAAAAAGATTTCATCACATCCCAAAATCAACTAGGAACTATAAAGATCGATCAAAATGACCGAGAGAGAAATAAAGGAAAATAAGACAAATAAATGGGAATAAAAGTAAACAATGACATCAAAGTCGGGACATCAAAGCAGGGAACCAGTCCCACCTGTTAAACCTTAAATATCGTCAGCGGGATTAAAACCTTCAGTCGTGACTCAGCTCTGATCAAACGCCATGAGGTCCAGCTTTCCAACGTGACATCAGCGAAAAATACAGGAAGTGGGTGTCGTCTTCATTAAGAACGTCCCCCACCCAGTACAATAATCCCTGAGGAGGAGCCCCAGAACCGGAGAACTCAGAACCAAGTAATAAGTCCTCCAACCACAGAAGAGTGTGTGAGTACTCTTAGAATCTTCATTTGCGTTATTGGATTCATGCTGATGAATTCATTTAACCAGATTTGACATTAAAGCTCTGTACTTTAGTTTTCTTCTTCGTAGTCACCAAATAAATAGTCGCTGAGGAGTTTGTGAGGATTTAAAAGTGACGAAGAAGAGAAAAATAACATTTTCCTAAAAATGTCCAACCATATTAGATGATTATTTTTGGATTTTACCGAAATATTGGATAATTTAGTCTCCGTTCTGAGAATTAAAGTAATAAATGTTGTAAAGGACGATCACCTGATGCATCAATGGACACGTGTCACACACGTGTCACACCATGATGATGTCATCACTCAGAGAGAATTAAGCCAAACCACCTGATTCTGTGATCCTGTGAACCCGCTACTAGAACGTGGAATCATCGTTTATACCTCCCGTAGACCTTAGTGCGAGGAAGAACTGGATTGATTTTGGGAAAGGTCGGTTGTATTATTCTGTCACTAGGGGGCGCTTTATCTCCAAAAGTGTCATCATTTCTCAAACCAATTTAGGTGAAAATGAGTGAACTGGAGGAAATCTGTCTTTTATGTGTCATAAGATTCTCTAATAGTTCATATTTTACTTACTAGGGGGAGCTCCTTTTTTTATTAAAACAGTATTAAAAACAGTTTTTCGGACATTACTTCCTTAAAGTTGATCCGATTTATTCCACATTTGCTGCATATGGATTTTATATGTTATTTTTTGATCTGATAGTGAAGATTCTACTCACTAGGATGAGCTTTAAAAAAATAATAATATTATTATTATTATAATAAATTATGTTTTTCAGGCATAAGATCACATTTCATTCAGGTAAATTCAATCAAGGGGTTTGTTTGTATGAAGCAGGGGATTGGGGGCCTGAACCACCAGTCAGGTAGACCTGAGGAACCTTCTCAGATCAGAGATGAAGAAGATGAAGAACTTTTTAGATCCTAAAATATAAAATACATTGTTCAAGAAAAATAAAAAATAAATAAATCGTCAAAATTCAGATTAAAAGAGCAGCAGCTATGGTCGCCGGAATTTAACAATTAAAAATATGTGACATTACGTTAAATAGCCATGACAAAACAGATATACTGTCAACCTGTTTACATAGTTAACTCGTAAACTCCTGGTGATAAAAACGCGGTTTGAAATGCTAGCAGTAGATCTACGGCGTTACGGAGAGATGGAAGGAAGCAGATCTGAGTAAAGCGACATCGCTATGGTGACATCACCATCCTGCTGCAGCGGTACAATCGTTTCTTAGTTCTTATTTCTTCTCTCGAGGCCCGTTGACACGATGTTGGAGGATTTTGTCTGATAAATATTTTTACCACCATTCGTGGAATGGCCGACGTCGCCGCTGCTTCGCCAACCGTACCTCCTGGTTGTTATCTTTTTCTACATCGCTGACAAGAGCGATGATCCTCCTCCTCCTCCTCCTCCTCCTCCTCCTCCTCCTCCTCCTCGGTGGATGGAGGCGGGTGCTAATCCCACCGCAGCTAAAACAATCAGCGACATCCGATTCAGTCATTTTCAGACGTGTGCGTTTTTGGATCATTACACAGAACAACAAATAAAAAAAGTTTTATTTTGCTCCTCCTCTTCGTTTCATCATCAAAAGATCCTTTTTTTTTCTACCACGTTCAGGGTGATTAATTCTGCAAACCCTCGGGCTGCAGGAACACAGACAGAAATTCCAAAGGATTGATAGTCAGCAACATCCTCTGCCAAGGAATGTGAAGTCAGCGCGTCTCATTAGCCTGTCAGCTGACGAACAAAGGCCGCATTGTTTTGTGCGCCACCGAAGGCACCGGTGATTGTCAGGAAGAGTCTTCACAGAAGATATGACTGAAAATGATGTCTGTGCAGAGTAAAATTTTTTTTGCTTACACAGCAAAAATCCAAACACTGGATTTAAATCACATTATGTCAAAAATCAACAAGATTATATATAATTCACTCTAGTTGGGAGTTAAACCGACAAATTAGGGGAAAGTTTTCATATTTAAACTCTGTAATAGTGTTAATATCTCATTTTTTTTTTTTTTTTTATAGTGTTTTCCGACAATCTTTTCCTTCCTGGACTTCTAACACTAAAATTGTGTTCTTCATTTTTATTAGGACTACTAATAAATATAAAATAAATAAATAAATAAAAATAAACCTTTGACATAAATGAAATAAATCGCTGTATGACAGTTTCCTGCCTTTATGCTAAGCTACGCTAACAAGCCTCTGAATACGAACAGTTGCATTCCTCATAATTTCTATGATTATTTCATTTATTTATATATTTTTTTACATTTCTGCACAGGAGCAGATTGCGGAGCAGAATGTCAGAATCCCCGCCGTTTTACTCCGGCGGCAGCGAGTCCCTCGCTTCAACCCCTCCGGCGAGTCGACGTACCTGCGAGCCCGGCGGGACCTCCCGCCAGCAGATGGCAGAATCTCAGGTACGGCGCCGCCAAAGGCGCCTCAGCTTCCTCTATTTTATCAGTGGAAATGACTGCTAACTTAAGGTGTAGTCCGCCACGTTTACACGATAAGGGTTTTAAAATGACTCGGGGTGTCGCTTCAATTTCATGTACACTAACAAATGTTGATTTCTTTAAACGGCCTTAGAGAAAATGTCGCGTGGAAAGATTTATTTCAGGGAAACGTGTTTGTTGAAAAACAACAATAACCATAAATAACAATAATATTATATGTGGGCTACACAAAATATTTTGGTGCCGGCGTAAACCCAAATGCAGACACCAGGTGAGAACAGAGCAAATGCCGATAAATTGAAAAAGTCCAAACAAGCAATGAAACGTGAAACAGGAAATGGTCAAAAACGATGAGACGAGTCAAAAAAGACGAAAAGACATGGAGAAAAAAACAAAACAAAAACAAAATATATAGTAAAACCTGAAGACGTACGCTGGGAAAGCTTCTGCTGGGGGGAATAGTTGAAACGCATGAGATGAAGATCAGCAGCAGCCCGGCTCACGAGGACAAAGTGGAGGACAGAAAGTTGGAGACGCTTCTCCTGGGTTCCTCTGCTCCTCCGGCCTCAGGGGTTCCCCCTAGACGTCTTGGCAGCGTCTCTGTGCAGAGATACCAGCAGAGAGAGTGAGACAGGATTCATGCTCTGATGATGATGATGATGATGATCAAATCTCAGGTTAAAGACAGCTGCCTCCTCCGGCCGGAGAGCAGCGCCTCCAGCTTGAGGACTGCGTCCGGGGGCAGGAGGCACAGCGCTGATGGGGTCATCATCTCCGGGTCGGGATCAGACCCCTCCCACACTAACTGCTTCCATACGTACCATCCGCAGTTCAGCGATGAAGATGTGATGACCGTAAGTCACCTCCGGCCGTCTGCAGGAGGTCTGGAGCTGTGATTTCAGTCTCACTTGTCATTTTGAGCTAAAGCTTCATGACATCACAAACAGGAAGTTGATATCTTAAGGTATTTCAAATTTAAGGGGTTTGTCTTTGGATAAATGGGACGTGATAGGATGAAGAAACCTCTAAAAACCAAGGAGGAAGACAATGATGACTAGGTTGTAGCTGGGAATGTTGTGTGTTTTTGCGTGGAGTGTGAAACCTCGCCGTCAAAAGGGAACGTGAAGACCTGACTCGTGAAACCCCTGAGAAGTAAATGGTGAGTCCATACGGTAAAGTCCCAGGATTCAACTTGGTGTCGTGTCTGAAAGGGTCTTCGTCACTGAGGGGGTAAGTGGGTTTTATAGCATCTTCCCGCCTGGACCTTCCACTTCCTGGCACCGGAGGGGAACCATCAGTCCAACATCGTCCGTCAACCGCCGCTGACTCTCTCATTGGTTTCACGAGTCATACCTTTGTGCTTCCTTTTTTAAAAAAATCTCTAACTGGAGGGGGACATGTGTTGAAGATGTAGATGTAGTAATATTACACACATACATGCACCGATACATGTACATATACACATGCATGTATATTGTGTGTGTGAGGGAAGAATCCCTTTGATCCCAGACTTCATGACCCAAAATAATTTGCACTACTGCAGAAGCACAATCGAAGTCGCCTCTGGAGTCCATGTTCTAACGTACTCTTGTGTTTGCAGAGTTTATTCCAGGAACCCCTGAAGCCCTCCTACTTCCTGTCCCAGAGCTTTCCGTCCTGTAATCCGTCCTCCGGCCCTCTGCAGCAGGTGAACGGGGTCTTTGATGGAGGAACAGACATTTGGGTTTAGAGTATCACAATAATCTTTACCAGAGTAAATAAGGATCCGATGTTGATGGTTTGGTCCTGCTGTGGGTTTTTTATGAATCAGGAGAAGATGTTTGTTGTCGTCATAAACGACCGGATGGACGGGAGTCACTGGAAGCTTAGTAATGACTCCACCATGACTCCATTATGACTCCACTATGTCTCAGACAGAGCAAATTTAAAAAAAAGATGACGTTAAAGCTTTGATTGACAGGTCTGTCTCAAACTGATTTTCAGGTGGTTATATTTTTTTTGTGTGTTTGTTTGAACTCTGCAGGTTTCCTCCAGGAATTACTCTCGCAGTAAGGCGTGCAGCAGCTTCACGTATTCCCTCGCCACCCAGTCACAGCAGGGCGGCTCCACGCCGTCGCTCTTCCCCAAACCTGTCTACTCCTACAGGTGAGTCGACGCCACGAGTCAGCATATTATATACGACAATACAAGAAAAAAGAAGAATGAATGAGATAATTATCCAAATAATATCCTCTAACCAAATCATCATAATAATAATTATGATTATAATCCTAATAATAATAATACTACGACTTTTAATAATAAGAATAATAACAAATAATAATTATCATTATCATCATATATAATTATAACAATTAATAATAATCAAAATAATAATAATTAATAATGATAATAATAATAATAGTAAATAATTACATAATAATAATAATAACATTAAATAATAAAACTATTAATAATAATGCAAAATAATAAAACTTTTAATAATAATGCAAATTTAATAATAATAATAATAAATAATTAAATAATAATAATAATAATAATAATAATAATGACAATAAATAATGAAACTATTAATAATAATGCTAAAATAATAATAGTAATAATAATAATAATAATAACAATTACACAAAAATAGTGAAACATTATTAATCATTATCATAAGATTATATGTTTATGATTAGATAGAGCTGTGTGTCATAGGTTCAGGTGAATGATCTGACCAAGGGGAAACACGTAGATGAAAAGGTCCGAGAACAGACCCTTGAGGCGCGCATTGGTTGATGGGAGCTTGGGCGGAGCTGGAGTTTCCAGCGGTGCATGTTTTGTTCTCGCCAAATGCTAATGTGAACTTTTGAAACTGTTTTCCTCGCGGCTGCAGCATCTTGATCTTCATGGCTCTGAAGAACAGCAGAACAGGAAGCCTTCCAGTCAACGAGATCTACAGCTTCATGACCGAACACTTCCCCTACTTCAAGGTATCACAACCCATCGCACAGCCTGACTTTCACCTACTGCAAACAAAAAAAACAAAAAACAGGACCATCAGTGGTACAAGAGAAAAATATCCCTTCTGAATATTCTGCTTTTTTTTTACATTGACAGAATAATTCTGTAGATCGGAAGCTTTGATTTCCCTCCGCTCCTGTTTGGCTGCTCCTGGGTTGGATAAATCATGTGGTGGGGGTCTGTAATCTCCGATCTGACGCTCCGCCAATCCATTTATTTCAGGAAATCATTGATCTATTGGCCAACCTGCTTATTCGGATGTGCTGAGTTGGCGTTTGGGCCGTCAAATCGTTATCTAACGCCTGATTCACAAGCCTCATGAGAACAACATGGCCACCCACCGACTTTTGGTTGTGGATATATGTTTGCGCCAGACAGCCATAACATTAGAACCACCAGCCTAACATTTTGTAGGTCCCACTTTTCCAGCTGAAACAGCTCTGAGATGCTCGCTGTTCCGGAAATCTTTCTAGCTGAGTCGGCAGGAAAACAAACGAACGTGTAAAAACAAACGTGTTTATTGACAAAATTTACCCAAAATGCTCTTGAGCCCATTTAGTCAAACTCTCAATCATCCCGGTTTTAAATGCATTGTCACCCGCGGGGTCAAAGGTCAGTGTTGGATTCTGTCCGTCATCTCACAGACGGAGATTTCTCCAGATTCTCAACCTTTTGACGAAACACTTTGAAATCATATATTGAGAAGATGTTGATTTTAAACCGTGAGACTATTTTTGCCAAAACAAAGATCTTCCCACAGTGGCGAAGCTCCTCCCATCTTTGCATGGGAATGACTTTGCATTTTGCTGCATGTCCTGACAGTATCACACGTTACCGATGAAGCTCTTCGCCCATCGACTGAGCCGCTGAGGAATAAATCAGAATAAATCATCTGATGAGATAAAAGTTTATATGTTCTGCCTTTTTATCGTTTTTATTTCAACAGATGCTCAAAAAGGTTTAGAAAGTCAAACTTATAGATGCTGACAGAGCCTCCTACCTTTTGGGAATTCACCCTGTGACCAGATGATGATTCCAGATTAGCTGCATTAAAAATATTCTTATAAATGATTAATGACGGCTGTGAAATGCAGTTTGTTTCACCTGCAGCTAGGTGGCCCCGCAGCAGTGGGGGGATACACATGTTGAGACGTGAAGAATAACACGAGGGTTCATCTACAATAATGTGTGTGCGTATGTATGTGTGAGTGTGTGTGTGAGTGTGTGTCTGTGAGTGTGTGTGTGTGTGTGTAGGATACTGCATGGACTTAACAGATATCCTATTTCCATAATACTGTGGAGAAGGTACTCAGTAGATTAAAATGCACATCATAAATTCACGTCACTGTTATTTCATATTGATCCTCTTCGGCGGCGGCGGCGGCGGCGGCGGCGGCGGCGGGATGAACGTCTGTTTGGGTAATGATGAACATTTTCTGCACTGATCTACAAATCAAACGGTTCCGCCTCCTCTGGAAACAGCTGAAAGACTTGCTGTCATTCATTCTGGAGAAGATGGCCGCGTTCCAAATAGCTGCCTGTCACATTAAACACAGGCTGCAGGGCTGGAGGATGATTGGCAGATGATCGCTGACGCATCAAGATCTGGAGATGCATCAGAATAGTTTTAAATTATGGAAACGATAGAGTTCATGTGAGTTCAGCAGACACTTGCTGTGGCGTGCAGATATCTGAGATCAAAGTTGTACTATTCCTTCTCCACACAGGGAGAGAAAGAGAAATCATCTTTGGACCAAAAGGTACTTTTTGATTGGGAAGAGTCCCAATAAAAGTTTCCCTTAGGGGGATAAATGTGATAAATTATCTAATTTTAAAGATCCAAAATCATTGCTGACTCCAAAGGGTGTATAGTTGCTCCATCTGCACGTATTTTAAGAAATACTTTTTACCAAATCTTGGCACAATTTAAGAGTTTACTTCAAATTGCGTATAACGTTATGAATTCCTGAATCAAATAATGATTTTTTTTCAGATAAACATAGTTGAAAAAAAAAACAAACAGAATTTTGTCACAGCTTTTTACCACGGAACTTAAAGTCCGATCAGTCGTTAAGATTTAAGGGAATTTTCTTTTCTTTTTTGTTAAAAAAAAAAGAAAAGAAAAATTAAACTAATGTTGTTGTTTTTTTACTTTAATTTCACACAAAATTTTAAATGTTTGGGTAAAATTGACATTTTACACCAATCCTGCTATAAGGTATAAATAAATCCATTTTTGACATTTTAGGTCCATTCTTACTCAGAGGATTAATATAATCCATCCATTTTATATATTTAGGAAATTCTATTTCATATTTTTATCTTATCTTCTCATTGTGGGCGACTTTAGCTCAGTGGCTAACGAGGTGGTATCAAATCCAGGAGACCAGGGTTCAAGACCTGGCCCCTGATGAAAGATGAAACATCCCTTGGGTCCTCAAGCGAGACCCTAAAACCTCCATTTCCCAGGGTGCATCACAGGGGCTGCCCACTTCTCCCTCAGGGATGGGCTCCTCATAAAACGGACAATCAAAACTAAAAAGAAAGAGCTGCTTTAAATCATTTCTTCTACGTATTTTGTCCAACTCTTCTTTTCTCCAGACGGCCCCTGACGGATGGAAGAACTCCGTGCGTCACAATCTCTCCCTCAACAAATGCTTCGTGAAGGTGGAGAACAAGAACGGGAGCTCGTCGCGTAAAGGCTGTCTCTGGTCCCTCAATCCTGCCAAAGTGGAAAAAATGCAGGAAGAGCTGCATAAATGGCGCCGCAAAGACCCCATCACCGTTCGCAGGAGCATGGCCAGACCCGGTAGGTTCCCCCATGAAAGTTGTCAGAACTGGAAGACTGAAGGTTGAGCAAACCAGAACCAGAACCATGAACCCATTATAGTAAAAGCTTAAAAGATCAAGCAGATGTTTGACCCTCGGATCTGTTTTTGCTGCTCTGACCTTCATTTTAACCTTCTGTTTCTCCAGAATGCATGGACCGTCTGCTGGGAGAGAAACCGGAGAGGCTCAGGTCTTTGCTTCCTTACAGCCACACAGCTCTGTTCTCCAGGGTGGCCCCCATCTACAGCACCCCAGCCCAACTTCGCCCCCCCTTCTTATCAAGCAACCATCCACACTACGCCCACATTGAACCTCAGCCACCCTACTGCCTCCCCTCCGCCGCCGCCGCCGCCCACCCCAGCAACTCCTTTGCCCTCTACTCACCCTGTGGACCACCAGCTGCCACTGGGTGCCTGAACTCACCCATCGCCGGTAAGATGCCCCCCGTTCACAAGGTCTCCCTGCAGGAGGAGTACGGCCTGGGCTGCAGGAGCATGCAGGAGCTCCTGCTCCTGGAGGGAGACGTCAGCTGTGACATCGACACGCTCAACCCCAGCCTGACGGACCTGCAGCTGCAAGGTAGGAGCAGTAAGATGGAGATGTGGCCGCTCTTCATCAATCGAGGTCTTCCTGACGTGATCAGGGACTAGCAGTCAGGGACAAATCAGAATCTATAAGTTGGGTGCGTTTTCAAAATATGTTTGAAATAATGTTAGCCCGTTACATTAGAGCAGGGTAATAGTGGGATAATAAAGAGGTATTACCTATGTAGTTACCAAAGTAATAACTATGTAATAGCTTGGTTATAACAGTAGGTTATTAATATTGTAATAAAAGGATAATAATGAGGTGTTATAATAATAAGTTGACTTTTTCACAGTATAATAGACTACTATCAGCGTAATACCTTCCAAATTAGATTAAAATGAGCAATTACTATATTATGCTGAAATGATCCCCATATTACTGATTTAACTATTTTATTGTTAGCATTTTATTAAGGTATTATTGAACTATTACCAAATAGTTTTACTCCATTTCCATCTTAAATTTAGTTTCCTCATTATTACCCCTAGTTTTTGGGCCACTATTGTTACATAAATTCCAGTGAAATATTACCCATTTAAACACATTATTATTACCAAACTATTACTTAGTTATTACTTTGGTAAAAAAAAATTGTATAATATATGTATTACCTCTTTATTATCGCAGTATTACACGATTATTACACGACTATTACACGACTATTACCCTGCTGTAACGTAAAGTACTAACAGAATAATAATATAAGTAAATATATAAAAATCCATTTTCCATTTGATTCACTTCCATAGCTACCTCCGTAACATGTTGAGCTACTATTAAAAAACTGCATTCTCAGTAATAAAGACTCTATTTTGCTCTGTGATTTTCGTGTTTACTACTACTTTACAATAAGAATCCCTTATTAAGCATTTATAAATTGCTTTGTATAAGTTACAAATACTTTGTAAATCATTAATAAGTTGCTATAACTGATTAGATATAAAGGCTATCAGAGACCTGATGTATGCCAAATAGTGAGCATACGTATCTGTACTGCTAAGATGATGTTGCCAAATAGTGACCCACATTGATAAATTGAGAGCTATGTTATAAGCTGTCTACAAACATTAAGTCATGTATTTATAACCTTGATATGATGATGCCTGGTATGTTGGGAGAAGAGATCGATTGGACTCCTGTCCTTCTTCAGTTAAATAATCATCTTCTTTTTCCTCAGGTAACATATGGGAGGAGTTAAGGGAGGACAGTCTGGTGCCTGATTCACATTTCAACCTCAGAACTCCACTTACGATCCAGGACCGACAATTCCAGACCACCTGCCTGCAGGAATCTCCTCCTCATCCTCCTCCTCCTTCTCCTCCTCCTCCTCCCATCGGTCGATGAAAGCGTATTATGGATGGAAACATTCATCTTTGAGGTCCGGTGGCGGCTTGAGTGGACTCACCTCCCGTGGTTCCCTCAGGAGTGTGGAGCGTGGAAGGGTATCAGTCCTCCTCTTCCTCAACCGTCTCCTTCATCTAAAGACCTGAATGTTTGGGCTCTTGGACCACTCATGTTCTAAATTCCACCTGAACCCCCGGACTTTATTCTGCCACAGTATTAGAATGGCGTTCATTTAAACCATCAGATCCTCTGATTAACGCCGCGTGGCGCCTCCAGCTGAGGGACTTGGTGAGTCCTGACTAGTTAACTAGACTAGTTAAGATCTTCAACTTTTTCTCGGCAAAAAACTTAATTCCATGAATAAATACGGGCTAATGTTGTACGTTGTTTGTCTCCTTAAATGATGAATTCTCATTTCTCCTGGTGAATCATCCGATGCTAAGAGGTTCTGTAAGCTGAAGCGTAAACAGGAAACTCACATTGAATATAAATACTTCACTATTAAATGATCCATGAAATAATAATTGAATTATTGCGTTTATATGAAGGATGCCACTAAATTTTACACACTGCACCTTTAATTGATTGTACAGGTGGGAGCTTTTAGGGTCTAATGCAGGTCAATGTTCTGAGTTATTAAGTGCTAATTATCTCTTTTAAGTAATCTGATTGTTAAAATTAAACTGACTGTTGTCAGGTTTATTCAATTAAAAAAAAAAAAAAAAAAAAAAAAAAGACGAGTTTAAAAGTGAGAATATTGTGATAACACATCGTAATCAAACAATCCAAAGTTGAAATTATGAGATATGATGAGGAAAAAAAATTGAAAACCATTACAAATACTCAATAATATGCTATGAATCATTGTGATTAAAAAATTTAAACCTTTTTTTTTTTTTTACCTACAAAAACATTCTGAGATAAAATGTCATAAACATGACACAAAAAGTCAAAGTATGAGATGAAAGTGATAATCACGAGGGTGAAAGTTAGGTTTATGAGATAAATTGTCCTAATCATGACACAAACAGTCAAGTTCATGAGCTAAAAAAATCTGAATTACGACATAAAAAGTCACAACTATGAGATTAAAGGTCACAGTTAAGTAATAAAACATCATTAACATGAAATAAAAAACTGAAAGTGTGAGATTGATGAAATAAAAGTTAAAAACACGATAAAAACACAGTATTATGAGATGGACTTTCTGAGATAAAATGTCATAATTATTCCCTGACCATCTGAGGGCTCCACAGACGACTTACACATTTAAAAAAGGACTTAAAACTTTCCTTTTTAGCAGAACCTATAACTTTAATTAACATTCCTGCTTTTTGGTCATGTTTTTATATAGTTATTATTGTATTTTTTATTGATGCTTTTATCTGCTTTTACCTTGTAGCACTTTGAGATTTGATCCAAATGTAAAGTGCGTTATAAATTAAATGTATTATTATTATTATTATTATTATGATTTTGTTTTTTTAATGGCTGGCATAGGCTTCCAGAGAGAGTTACTGCTAAATATGACTGAGGACTAAATCTTCATCATCTCACCAGTAGAAGTCAAAGATATAAGGATGACAGAATATTCGCTCACAAACAGATAAACAAAATGAAAACTTCTGCATCATTAATCGGTTTGATTTCAATTCATGCGCTGATTCTGAGGCTGTTTTTAATGTTTCTCCCCCCCCCCCCCCCGCCGTAATCTTTATCTCTCAGGTTGATAATTTCATCTGTTTTGTGAAAAAACAAAAACAAAGAAAGTTTATTAAGATTTCCCAAAAAAAAGAAAAAAGAAAAGAAGGTCGTTTTATTGCCATGATGGAAATTTCTGCTCATTTCGTACTCAAAACATTTATCATCAGTGACGTGGACACGGTGTTTCGTACTACTGGATATCAAAACTGGCAAATCTGAGTTTTGGCTAATGTAAGTTCACTCGACACCTCGACATGGCTATTTATTTATTTATTCATTTATTCTTACAAAAAACAACTCCTGAAGTCGTAGCGCTATGGACATGAAGACACGCGACACACGGACAAAAGACACGTTATTGTTGTTGTTGTTTTTTTGGGTCACTGGGATGAACGATGGCTGAACGAGATCATGACAAAGATGAAGTCGTGCTCTAGGGAACTTTAATAAAGCCTCAGGAGTAAGAAAAACCTCATGATATTCCTATACAAACTATATAAACGTATATCTGAGCTCATTATTATGAATTATTATTACTAATTGTCAATGGTGTGCTTCTGTCGCGGCTATCACTAAACACACAAAATGAAATTAATAAATCCAACAGTTGAAACCCAGCAGCGCATTTGCTTCGCTGCCGACACACTCGCCCCCACACACAGACGGAGAACGGCGCCGACGACGTCCGACGCTCCCGCAGAAAGAACTCTACCTCTTCTGGCAGCTAAATACCTGAATGGACATTTAAGGGTTTCAAACAAGAGGGTTTAATGCCAGAGAATTGTCCAATAGTCCTGATGAGGTGCAATGGGAGTGGTTTAGAGAGGAGGGTGGAGGAGGGCGGCGGTCCTAAGGCCCCCCGCTGTAGGAGTAATCTGCCTTGTTGTGCATCACCAGCTTGTTGTCCACGAAGTAGAAGCTGTCGGACTGCGTCTCGTACGGGTGCAGGATCATCTCGCGCACTGAAAGAAGGAAGCAGAGACACTGAGACCCGGCGTCTGCTTCAAGTCTCGGCGAAACATCTAAGAGGCGGGAAACTCACTGATGTCCTCAGACAGAGCGGGGAACTCGTAGATGTGCTCGCACGTGTTCTTGCTGCTGGGCATGCAGAAGCCGAACTCAAAGTCGAAGCTCTTGAGCAGCTGGTTGCGGAAGTAGTGTCTCTCGATCATGCGGAAGTTGTTGATGGGCGTCTCGCCCACCGTGAACTCCACGCTGCAGAGAAGAGAGGGAATAAAGGAACTCACCGGACTGGAGGTGAAAGTTTCAGCTCTTTTTCTACTTTTTACTGCAGTCTACGGTGGCCGACAGAAGCAAACGCAGTGCAACTATTAATTTGACAAAACAATTTGACAAAACGTGGCTTTTGCACGCTGCGAAAGCCACGGTCTGCAGAAGCCACAACACTTGAAGAAAAACGGTCCGCAAAAGCCACCGCAAATTGAGAAAAACAGTCCGAAAAAGCCACAACACATTAAAAAAAAAGATCTGCAAAAAGCCACATCACATTTAGAAAAACAATCAGCAAAAGCCACAAGACAACGGAAGTGCTTACGAAAGACACGTAAAAGTGATGCATCCTCGGTTTTGCTTTTTTATTGCTTCATTTAGTGAATAAAACAGATATATTACACAAGTGTTTTATGATATTTTGATTAGCCATAGCTTCACTTAACTTATGGGTCATGCGGTCATGTGACTAAGAATAAAACATTAATCAACGTCGCAAGAACAACAAATAACCGTTCCTCCTATAGAGATATAAAGTTTTTTTTTCAAAACTTACAATAAAAATATATATTTGTTTTCAGCTGATTATTCACTAAAAACATATTTATCAATATCTTATTCCATTTATTCATAGAGATGCTGCAAAAATTGACACAATGCACCTTTAAGCTGGTGCTGAAATCCCAAAATTTGTACCAAATACAGTTAATTTAACTGGGAAGAAAAGAGTCAGATTATCCCTTTTATCTCTTATATTATATAAGATGAAAAAAAAAACATACTTTATTATCCAGCAGCAGATTTTGCTCCTAGAGGCATTTTAGTGATTTTAAAATCTACAGTTTAAAGGAAATAAAAGGAATTTTCCTCAAACTTGGCCTTCAAGAACTTCCATCCTTGCGTATCTTTTGATGGGTCACAAAACAAAAAAAAAGATAAAATCTCTCTCATCTGGATTAAAAATCAACCGCTCAGTCGGAGCTGGTTGGTGATGATGAAGAGTAGGAGCTGTCTGATGACGAGCACCACTCAGGCGCCCTGATGGCTACTTTGCGGCTGACGCAGCAGGTGGGTGACGGCGCTCTGCGTGTTCACACTTTCTTTCTCGGCAGCCTGTCCTCCCACTCTGACACCAACACGCCTCCTACCTCCAGTATGCGTCGTCTGTGGGTTCCGAGGGACTGACCGGATGTTCTGGCGTGATTTAGATTCAGCCTCGTAGCTCATGTCTACACGCAACAAGCCCGTCAACTTACGTGGCTCCGACCTGCCGCAACTGCAGGAAGGCTGGGGTGAACTGGTACCGCACGAATCGGCCGGCGTTGGGGTCGCTGTGCTTTTTGCCGCCGGCTAAAGAAGAAAGGTAAAAAAAATAAATAAAAAAAAAGAGTTACTTTTTCATTTTCATTTTCTCCTCTGCATCTACAGGGAGAAAAGAAAAATACCTTCACATAACACTGATTAGGTTAAATGCTTCATTAGACATGTTGTACAGTGTAATAACACACTTAACTGTGATGAGCCATTACATTAAAACCATCTGCCTCATTTTTTTTATTTTACCAAACCAACTCTGTGAATCTTCAAGCATGAACCTTCTCAGCAGTATTTGCTGCAGTACCTCTTCTGACGGATCGGACAACCTCAGCTAGCCTTTGAACATACACAATAAATAATCCACAGGGGCCCATGATCCAGTTCCGATCCAATTCCGTTGCATATAAGCTGTACAATGATCATGAAGATATCGAATTGAAAAAAAGTCAATTGTGTCAGCTGGACAAAGGTGTCAGTTGAAGGACTTGAAACGTCAGATGAATCCAGTATACAGTGATGATGTGTCCAAGTACGCGAATCAGGAGATGTGTGGGACTTTGGCAGGAACTATCTACTGAAGACCAGGAACACCCCGCAACATCTGCAGTTCTGGAGATCTTCTGACCCAGATGTTTAGCTTACACATCAACTTCAGCACAAAGTTTTAAACTTCCTGCCTAACATATCCGACTCGGCGACTGCAGCCACCGTAACGAGATAATAAGTGATATTATCTCCAATATTCTGATGGCTGACCTGGTGTCGGAGGTTTGGTGATCTCAAACAGGACCGTCCCTGTTTCCATGTCGCGGATCTTGAACCTGGTGAAGTCGATCATGTGGACGTTTTCTTCCGGAGAACAGAGATAGTCTGAAACACAAGAAGAGAGAATGAAAGTCTTAACCGGGTTCTCCGCTTCATCTTTCTCATGATAGCGCCGATCTCTCGTTAATAACAATAGATGTCACCCCTGGAGATCTTTGGATCCAGTAACCATAAGGTTTTTATGGGCCTGTTGGGACTGATCTCCTGCTCCACCTCATGATCTTCATCTCCGCCAGCGGATTGAACCCACAGTGACACAACTCCACCCAGAATCTGCACTAATACAGGTTCAAACACAGCTACAGGTCTCCTTTTAGGGACTGTCAGGGCAAAAGGTCCTGAGGCGACAGAGACACAAACATGAAAAAACAACAATAACAGAAAAAAAAAAACACTGGTTTTTGGAGTTAAAACACGAATACTATGATTCAGTCTTCTTCATCCTGGAAGAACGATGAATCCACAAGGAACAACGGTGACACAAATCATCAAATGTTACGGAAAGTTCCTCATATAAGTCCTTGATTTTTATTTAACTCAGAAAGCCTCTAACTGCTGATTTTCAACTTGCTTTCTGTTACAATATGCATGTTTTTTGTTTGGATTGACAATCCAAACAAAAATCCCCAAAAATATTTCTTAAAGTAGAAACGGATCCTGTGCATAATGACACGAATTCTAGGGGAAGTTTCACATTCTGAGGGACTTTTAACCAACTGTATGACGTTTCGAAGTGAAAATAAAACTTTACAAGCCTCGTTCAATCCATTATACTTTAACTTTGTTCAAGGACTTCGGGGTTCGGGGCTGGCTCTGACCTCCTGCTAGCTTTAGCCACTCTGCTTACCTTAACTGAAATTGAGAATTGATGAAACCCAAAAGGATGAACATTAACATAAAATGAGTAACTATATCTAAAATGTCCAATATAAATACACTGGAAGAAAACAAAATACCTTGAACTGGGTGACGTATTTGACCGAGTGTGTGTGTATGTGTGTGTGTGTGTGTCTTAGTGTTTGTGTGTGTTAGTGTGTGTGTGGGTGTCTGTATGTCTAAGCATATGTGGGACACTCCCCTCCCAGAGGGACAGGATTAAGCCTAAGAGGCTTATTGTGTTTTCACCATCACGTGGGCTGACGGGTTGGGAAATCCACCGACACACATGTAAAAAAACACACTCACACACACACACA
The DNA here is from genome assembly GCA_037951165.1 of Lophius americanus. Taxonomy (NCBI): domain Eukaryota; kingdom Metazoa; phylum Chordata; class Actinopteri; order Lophiiformes; family Lophiidae; genus Lophius; species Lophius americanus. The sequence continues at coordinate 206,909 of JBBDHG010000087.1, read as the reverse complement.
CACACGCAAACCCACTCACACACACGCTATCCCATTAGATTTATTTTAAAGGGGCAGTTATTAGCGGCAGTCTGCGTTAAGAGTTGGAAACAATTAAAAGGTTTAGTAAAAAGGTGACAATAATGAGACAAACAGACAAACATGCATGTGTGTTCTTGCATATACTAAATAGTGAGTACCGGCACAAGCTTTTAACCAACAGAGTGAGGTCCTTAATGCAAAGTCAGGACATTGCAGCCGGTCCTCAAGTAGTTTCTATTGCAAACAACTTCTAAGGTGATGTAAATGTCCTCTGTTTTTGTCAAGAGGTCCTCAATTATCTTCAAGAATGTGTGTGTGTGCGTGTGGCTGTGTGTATGTGTGTGTGTGTGTGTGTGTGTTAGCGTGTGTGTGTGTGTGTGTGCGTGCATATTCGGACTCAATGTTCATCCAATCCTCCATCTACTGTTCAGTGTTAGAGAGCAGATGGGCCACTCAGGCCTCAGCCACCTGCTTGAAGGTATTTATAAGACTTTTCATAACGGGCTGTACGCTCCACCTAACATCTTCTCTAAATACGGCCCTCCTCTCAAACACGACTATTTACAGCTCGGAGTTTCCTGTCGCACAACGGGATGGTTTTCCTAAAAAAAACGACCAACTGTGACGACAGATCTTGAGGCTTTAAGCTTAAAAATGCGATATTTCACGTAAAAGTTCATCTGATGCAAATTTGTGATCGATGAAATAGTTTTAATCAGCAGAACATGCAACAGTTTCTCATGTGCATCAAAGAACTTCTGGATATAAATAACGCAGATGCAATCGGGTTTGTGTGAATTCTACAGAACATAATTCAGGAAGTGTATTTTATAATGAGGAGGTGCAGACTGGTTTTACATCATGTATAAGAAAATGTACATATTTTGCCTGAAATTGCACCTAAAATGTTATATATTGACATATAAAACTTTAGATATAACGAAAAAAAAAAACACTTTTATCCTCTGGAGTTGGGTGAAAAAAAAACAACATTTGTCATATTTTAATATCATTAAAATATTGTATTTACGTTTATAAAAGTAAGGGAGGCATTGCATGACATATAAAACCTACATTATTAAATAGTGTAAGTTATTGTCATTTAACGACCACATACTGATTATATGTGCATACAATTATATAGAACTCTGCAGAAAAAACATGCATTCAGTTTTATATGCAGAATGTTCAGGTCTGATCCCTGCGGATGTCTGTCAGATGTCATTCAGTGTAAGGAGGACAGGAGGACATTTCCTCGTAAATCTACTCCATGTCAAAAGGTGTTAAATAAAACCTACAGTAAGAGGGTTAGACGGCTTATGACGGATGCAGCGCCCTCTAGTGCCTGCTAATGGAAACAAATATAAAAATAAAATAAGGATAAAAAACAACAACAAACAAAAACAAAAAGTGAAATACGAGCTTATGATCACTCAGGAACTTTTTTCTTCCGGCCCGGAAGACCCGGTTACCTCCGGTTCTTAATGGTTCTGGCTCTTTTATTTTTGCATTGTGGAAAATCTTGAAGTGGACAGTTTTGAATCTGATATGCAAAAAGGGAAGACATAATGAGCCTCCGCGTCGGCCTAGAACTTTCAAGTCAAAAAATGGAAAAACAAAACAAGCAAAAACGATGAAAGAAAGAAAATGAAAATGGCCAAAAGAAATCATCTAAATAAAAAGTCTCATAAAAAAAAAAGATTAAAAAAAAGAAGATAATATTCACATTCTAATCAATTTGATTCATCGTCCATTAGCCATTCAACAGACGGAGCTTCTCTTAAGGATAAAATATCCTCCGCCAGCCACAGAATTTAGAATTTTGTGCAAAAAATAACCCTTTAATTCTCCACCAACTGCTGGCGTCGTGTTCTGAATGCAGCGAGTGGCGCCGCCGCAGGCCGACGAGCCACGGATCAAAGATGGCTACCTGCCAAACTTCCGGATAGCACAGACTGTGAAATCGCTGCATCCAAGCCTTCACCCACGCCCCTCCGTCCGCGTCCCTCCTTCGCTCTGATGAGACCCGTGGCACATTACCAGCACCCAACTCAGGCACCACAGAATACACTGTGATTCCCAAAACGGCGGCGGCGGCACATGAGGGGAGCGTGACTGACTGATGATGACTAACTGCTCTGCTACCGTAGGAGCGGGAACGCAAACCTGTGCTCCTCTCATCCTCTCTGTTGGGAGTCATGAAGCTGTGGGAAGAAGTTAAATGACACGCGCAGAGAGAGATTAAGGTTTTTGCCATTTTGAGAGAGACTCAAATCGCTAATTTGAGAAAATGAAAATCCTCATCTCTGAAAGTTTGTATTGACAAGTATCTGAGAAGCAGTCTGTGCACTTTGAACGGTGGCCGTCTGGCCGGGCCAAAGATTAAACCGATCCAGTGAGCATTGCTTATTTGCACATGGTCTGCTGGAGGGATTACATCACCTTGTTAACGCCGCACTCCAAATGCATGTCTCCAAAACATCAAGTTTGAGGACAAAATATTAATTTTCTGCTTCTGATAGGAGCTATTTCAACAAGACAAGCAACGCTATTCACTTCACCTATCTGTGGTTATAATGTTATGGCTGATAAAAACTCCACTTTAAGCACCTTTTAGACCTCTGATTGAGACGCCAAGGACAAAGTAGCGTCGGTATCTGATGACCTTTGTAGCTCCTGAGTGTCAGCAACAAAAATCTAACCTAACTACATAAATATGACCGATTTTAAGATAATTATAACTATAACAAGTTACTCCCTGATACTTCTAACAAAATTTAAGATATAAGACAAAATGTATCTCTACAGTAAGTGTACATCAATCATTATCTACCGAACTTGAACAAGTACTGTTGTAACTGTGATAACTTCATCTCCATAGGTCCGTAATCAGGTTCTACCTAGTTTTTAACATTTTATTTTCACTTTGCACAATGTTAGATTTTAATAAACCACTGATTTATATAACGACCCAGTTGTAGAATGTGCCTCCCCCCCCCTGCTCCCTCTAGTGGACATATGTGGTATTGAGCTTCACAAAATCCCTCTCTGGGGGATTTTGGGTCCATTTTCCAAACAATCGTGTTAAATGTGGAGTCCTCCTGGTCCTATCCCACCAAAAAACATCACGCATCCGTTATCAAAAAGCAAACCCAGCCACAAAGGGGTAAAAGTCAGTGTCCTTCTAGTGTCAGTCCAAAGACCGGATAAATGGGGAGGTTTGCGTCAGGAGGGACATCCGGCATAAAAGCTATGCTGAATCCATATGCGGGACATGAAACTGATTTCTATACCAGATCGGTTGTGGGCCGGGTTAACAAATACCTTCAATGGAACAGTTAGCTAGCATTGTACCGACTGATAGATGGACCCCCGGAAGCAGGGAGCAGCCGACAGACGAAGACGACGGAAACTTTGTACATCAATTTTTTTTTTTTACCAGGGATATGTCATAAAATTTGAAAAAAAAAGGGATTTTCCGCACACACTGTGAATAACTTGCATATAAATGACAATTTATTGCATCGTTTCGGTCAGCCAAATTCCTTTTTTTGGCTTGTATTTAAAAAAAGAAAAGAAAAATCAGTTGCCGATAGAAATATCGCTTGATTAAAATATTTTTTTTTTGTGTTTGATTCCGGGATTACTCACACAAGAACAGATTACTCACACAAGAACAGATTACTCACACACAGTAACAGATTACTCAAACATAATAACAGCTACAATATTACCGACCCTGAAAATAAATCTTCTGAGATCTTACCTGTCTGCAAACACAAAGGTTCTGCAAATACACCTGATATTTGTGCAGCTATTTTGGGTCAATATCACATCAAAAGCAATAAATAACCTCAGACTGTAATCATCTCCTTGCAGCGGGCGGGAATCACCTTTTCTTGAAATTGTGAGGGAGGAATGTCCCAGTGGAATTTGCCAAAACACCAGGATATCTTTTTCATTCTGTCTTTATGCCTTCTGTCTTTAATCCTCTCACCACACTCATACACACACACACACACACACACACACACACACACACACACACACACACACACACACACACACACACACACACACACACACACACACACACACACACAAAGTGTTCCACTTCACTTCCTTCAACACTGTCACCTAGCAACACTATTTCTGATAGCATGCCAGTTTAGATTGTCTCGTTTTTTTCCCTTTCTTTCCTCTTACCCACCTGCAACAAAAGCTGCGGCAGGGAATCAGACACAAATATCTCAGATTAGAAAATCGCCGATATGCAAATGAAAATGATCCCTCATACGACGCAGGCCTCCTCCTGCAGACCCCGGGTCTACTTTTACAATCTGGAGCCACAGGAGGTGTGAGGATCGGTTGATCTGATGCAGAATATTAAAACATTTCTGGTGCAAATTGTTACGTCGTCCTCGTTGGGAAACGTTACATTAAATCTCAACAAAGGTTTTCTTCAACTAATTTAGAGAAAACATGTCCAATTCTGCTGTCAATGTATTTTTTTTACATAGAATAATCAGATAATCAGAGATCTACACACTCCATGTATCTGGTGCAATACAATTAATTGTATACATTATTGCAATATATGCATTATTCATTCAATCCATCCACTTATCTATCATCCATCCATCCATCTATCATCCATCCATTCCTCCATCATCCATCCATCTATTCTTCCATCCATCTATCCATCCATTCCTCCATGCACCCATCCATTCCTCCATCATCCATTCATCCACCCATGCACCCATCCATCCATCAGTCAATCTATCTATCTTCCATCCATCCATCCATTCCTCCATCCTTCATCCATCAATCCATGCACCCATCCATCCATCTATCTATCATTCATCCCTCCATCCATCTTTCATCCATCCATCATTCCTCCATCCTTTATCCATCCATTCTTCCATCCATCCATCCATGCACCCATCCATCCATCTATCATCCATCCATCCATTCTTCCATCCATCCATCCATCCATCCATCCATCTATCATCCATCCATCCATCTTCCAGCCATCCAACTAACCATCCATCCACCCATGCACCCATCCATCCATCTATCTATCTATCTTCCATCCATCCATCCATTCCTCCATCCTTCATCCATCCATTCTTCCATCCATCCATCCATGCACCCATCCATCCATCTATCTATCTAGCTTCCATCCATCCATCCATTCATCCATCCTTCATCCATCCATCCATGCACCCATCCATCCATCTATCTATCATTCATCCCTCCATCCATCTTTCATCCATCCATCCATCATTCCTCCATCCTTCATCCATCCATTCTTCCATCCATCCATCCATGCACCCATCCATCCATCTATCATCCATCCATCCATGCACCCATCCATCCAACTAACCATCCATCCATCCATTCAACTATACTTTTAACGTGTCGGATTTCTTGTTTGTTTAATATTTTTCACTTTTTTCCTGTTTTTGATCTGTTTGGCAGCAGTGTTTCTGAAAGTCAAGTAAAATTAGCACCGGGTCTGGAGTCATGCCGTGTCGCTGTGTTCAGATCCACAGAGCCTGTCTGAAAAGCAAAGTGGCGTCCTGGAGCCGCCGCTTTTAGCTCCTTAATACCTCAGATTAGCACAGAGCTACAGACTCTCAGCCACAGGGATTGACTTCACACGCCTCCTTCTCTCCTCGGCGCCTCCTGATCAGCGCTCCGATGGAGAAACGGCACATTTATTTACCCGCTTTCACATTATAACGATCGACAGCCGAAGGCGGCGGTCGACATTAGTCGCCGCGCCCTGATGTTCACGTTGTGATATACGGTACACCTGCGTGTGAGCTGCTCCGCTAACAGTACCTGTAGGCAAACTGGCAAACGTTTGGGTTCATGCAGAGGTTGAGACTCTGAGCGGATGAATGCGGGCGACATTCCTTCCTCTTATCTCTCTCACCGCCTCAGTGGAAAAGGAAAAAAGGACACTAGTAGTTGGAGAATTTATGAGGACATTTATAGCGATCTACGCTCAGATGTAGAAAATCACGATGCAAAGAGAGAGAGAATTTGAGATTTTAGAACACGTTTAGCTCAGATCTGTTGTTAAATATGCATCTGTGCCTCAGGTATGAACCCGCAGACGGCGAAGGACGAGCTGAGTTGATAATAAAGACAGGAAGTGGTTGGAGAACATTTATAGTTGGTCTGTTTGAAAGTTAAAAAAACCCAAACAATCCGTTTACAAATCAAGTTATTTGATGCAACTCAACTAGTTTTACCTGCTCTTATTTCTCCCTTTGTTAAAGCCAAAAAAGGTCAAATTCAAATTGTACATGTTTAAAGGACGATCATTTGGCTACTTAAACATAAAATAACACCTTCAAAATCTTGTTGATGTTAGACTTACTTCTAATGAGGAAAAAATGATGCCAAAAGAGAATGATTTCATGTACAACATGCTTTTAAACAGTTAGTTAACATGACCACTAGATGTATGGCTAACTGTTTTAACTAGCTAACAGCAGATAAAGTTAGCCAGTCGGATCACTAGCTGCATGTTTAACTTGACCCACTAGAAGTACCTACAGTTATCCTATAGGATTACTAGCTGCATAGCTAACTTGTACTAGCAGCTACAGTTAGCCAGTAGGATCACTAGCTGTCTAAGCTAACTGAGCTAAAAGCAGATAAAGTTATCCAATAGGACCACTAATTGCATTGCTAACTGAGCTAACAGCAGCTACAGTTAGCCAGTAGGACCACTAGCTGTGTGGCTAGAATGGAGAGTTGAAGCGGTGGACAAGGTGCCAAAAAAGGGAAAAGAAATCCTGAATAATGATGCTTTCAGTCATTTTATATAGGGATGAGCATCAAAGCAAATATGTGAGTCATCACATCATGAAATTTGCAGATGACTCTGTGATGGTGTCTCTCCTCAGCAGCGCCGACCCGATCAGGGAAGAGTTTATGAAACGACGCCAGTCGTCAATCTTGGAGATCAATGTGTCATAACGACCCCATAACCATCGATGAGCAGGTCCAAAGAGATCTATAAATATCAGGGTTCTGAAACGGATGACAACTCATCAGCGTACGTTCTTTTATAGGAAGCTTCAGAGTTTTTTATGCATTTGTCAGATTCTGGTGTTAAATCTGTCACCAGAACAATAAATACCGAACAATAAATCGGACTTGGGGATAATCAAGATTTCCTTGAACCTTAAGTTGATGATTACCTTTGTAAAACCTGCAAAGTTAAGTCAAGAGAATCCTTTGTTCAGGTTCATTGGATATTTAATTTTCATTTCTTTCTGGTCTGGACGAGGGGGAAACTCAGTGCTATCTCTTTAATATCACAAACTTTTATTTTTTTTATAATTAGCTGAATTTTCTTTATTTTAAACTACTTATCTTGGAAAAATCCCTTCATATATCCAGAAAGGGCGACTCATCTTCCAGGTTTGTGTAGGACACTGGTTCTAGAGAGGAACAAATGCAGATCGTATATCTTCATGTGTTGTGTTGTGACTTTTGCAGATCGTTTTTCTTAATGTGTTGTGACTTTTGCAGTTCGTTTTTCTTAATGTGTTGTGGCTTTTGCACATCGTTTTTCTTCGTGTGTTGTGTTGTGGCTTTTGCAGATCATTTCTCTTCTTATGTGTTGTGACTTTTGCAGATCGTTTTTCTTAATGTGATATGTGTTGTGGCTTTTGCAGATTGTTTTTCTCCGCGTGTTGTGTTGTGGCTTTTGCAGATCGTTTTTCTTGGTGTGTTGTGGCTTTTGCAGATCGTTTTTTTGGTATGTTGTGTGAGGACTTTTGCAGATCGTTTTTCTTAATGTGTTGTGACTTTTGCAGTTCGTTTTTCTTAATGTGTTGTGGCTTTTGCACATCGTTTTTCTTCGTGTGTTGTGTTGTGGCTTTTGCAGATCATTTCTCTTCTTATGTGTTGTGACTTTTGCAGATTGTTTTTCTTAATGTGATATGTGTTGTGGCTTTTGCAGATTGTTTTTCTCCGCGTGTTGTGTTGTGGCTTTTGCAGATCGTTTTTCTTGGTGTGTTGTGGCTTTTGCAGATCGTTTTTTGGTATGTTGTGTGAGGACTTTTGCAGATCGTTTTTCTTAATGTGTTGTGGCTTTTGCAGATCGTTTTTCTTTGTGTGTTGTGTTGTGGCTTTTGCAGATTGTTTTTCTCCACGTGTTGTGTTGTGGCTTTTGCAGATCGTTTTTCTTGGTGTGTTGTGGCTTTTGCACATCATTTTTTTGGTATGTTGTGTGATGACTTTTGCAGAACGTTTTTCTTAATGTGTGGTGTTGTGGCTTTTGCAGCGTGAGCATTTTGTCAACTTGATGGTTAATTAAGGTCTTTAGGATTATTAACCCCTCATTGGTACTGAGAACATGCTGGATGATTCAGTAACAATAAATAAAAAAAATAGAGATTTTGATGTCCAGAGATAAAACACACTCTTACACAAGTCATCAAGAAAACGTAAAAAAACGTTACGATCTAGTACGCCAAGGCGTTGGGATCCTGAAGGCGCCGGTACCTGCCTGATTCAGGGTCCAACCACAAGCTTTACATTTTGTTGACTAACAAGTTTTTCTCCCTCCACCTGGAATGACTCTGGAAGAACAACCTGGTGGCAGGTGTTCGTGGGAAATCAAGAACTGTGGAATTACAAATCAATTTTTAATTAAAGCTGAAGCCGTTATGTTGGCAGGTTTTTACAGTGCAGAATCCAACGTCAGGTCGATGAAGCAAAGCTCTGCTGTGACCCAACGGATGATTCCTGCTGTGAGGAAATAAGACGCCATGTGGAGTCAAAAATGACCGTCCATGTTGCTCGAATCTCATTTCCAAGTTTGTCCAATTTTTGGGATAAATTGAAAAATATTCTTGTAAGAATATTTGTTATTTCTGTTATTTTAAAAACATTTTTCAAATGTTGGGCTCCTTAAGGTTTCCATCGTGAGGTTGTTGTTTACATTGCTATCACTGTTTTTTGTTTTGTTTTACTTAAATAAATGTCAGTTGCTGCGTTGCCACACACGTAATAAGCATAAATGGGCAATTACACCAATCAGCCATAATATTACAACCCCTAAGAGGAGGCCTGAGAATAACTTTGGTTATCTTAAGTGACTGGATGTGATATGATGGACAGCAAATGAATAATCTGACCTCAAATACGCCTTTTCCACAGAGCTGGTTCTAGGGCTAGTTTGGAGCCAGAGCCTGATTTAGCACCAGTTATTTGCTTTTCGAAAGCCTAAGAACCAGCTCCTGGCTCTCAACACTGGTGCCTGACAAGCACCAACTTGTCTGGTCTAGAGCCAAGAACCGATTGCGTTATACGGTGAGATAATGCCGTGCCTTTGGCTTGGCTCCTTGCCAATGGAATAGTAAAAAGGTTCTTAGGAGGTTCTTAGGAGCACTGGCAGTAGCACCAGCACCGAACTAGCACCAGCTTCTTTTTGGTTCAGAAAGGAACCAAAGGAACGACTTTCAGATGATTGGCTAGGCGACTGCGTCCAAACATCTCCAGAAATGCAGGTTTCCTTGGATATACCCGGTTTACAATGACTAGAACCAGCCAAAGTGGTTTAAGGAGGAAGAACTGATGAAACGGCAAAAATGTCAGAGGAGTCCGGTTCATTGATACACATGAGGAGCGAAGGTTAGCCCGCGTTATTTGATCCTACAGGAGACTCGCCGAACATCAGATTGCTGGAAAGAGTAAATGCTGGTTCTGACAGAATGACGTCCGAACACACAGTGCAGTTTTGACCGCAAAAAAAAAAGGAGACCAGCACCATATTAGGCGGCTGGTTATAATGTTATGGCTAATCAGGGTATAAAAAACAAACGTGAAGTTCTAAGAACTAGAAATGTTCTTGGAATGAAGATAAAATAAAAAGAGACATTAAAAAGTTTCTAAAAGGGAAGAATATCCCCATTTATCGACGTTTAAAGACATTATAAATTAAATGTATTATTATTATTATTATTATTAACTTTGGTTTCAGATCAAGTCCTTCTTCACTTCAGACAGAAAATCCAACATTTTTTTGAACTCTTTTCTTTTTTTTTCCCGCCTGATGAGCATCTACTTCCTGCAGAAACATTTGGGAGGTTAGAAAGAACAGATAGAAAACAATATTTGCCTTAAATATCCTTTTAGATGGAGACGTTGTGCTCTACACAACAGTTTCCCATTTTTAGGGGATTTGGAGGAGGTCATGTGATCGTCCTGGTTTGTTTCAACACATTTTCCTGAAGGTTTTGTATTAAGTCGGATCTTGGAGTTGATTTAATTCTGATTCTCTCTTATTTCAACATCACGATAAACATTTTGACAATGTCGTGGAAAAGCTATCATCATGAGAACATCCAGACGTGGACGAGTCACGATGTTCCTCCGCTACACGCCAGTGGGTCCAGGTTCTGGAGGAACTTCCTGTCTGTCTTTAGAAGCGCACCAAAGTTCATAAACTTACTTGAAACTTACATTTCTGTTTTTTTATTCTCTGGAATAATTGAATTCAGTCGTTTAACGTTTTAAACTTAATTAAACGGGTTTCTTTCAGCGCTACGCAATTTTATTGGGTCAACTTAATTAATTTGGGTTAGATAAACTCTATTTGGTAGGAGGGTCTTTCCCTGGTTTTGTTCGGGTTTTTTAAGAATACCGGGCTTTTGGGGAGATTTTGCTCACGTAAAAAAGAAGAAGATATATTTAAAATCAATTCAAGTGTATAATCACAGATATAAGAGAGTGAGAGAGAGAGAGAGAGAGCGAGAGAGAGAGAGAGAGAGAGAGAGCGAGAGAGAGAGAGAGAGAGAGAAGCTCCTGTAGATAATTATATAAAGAGTCTGGTTTAGACCTGCTCTTTCTGGAAAACACCTTGAGACAACTGTTGATGTGAATTGGCGTTATATAAATAAAGATTGATTGATTGAGAGAGAGAGAGAACGTTTTCTGACGGTTCAATCCAGGAAATGAACAGTTGGATTTTATAATCTGACATCCTGATATCTGAACAAACAGGTGCTTTAATTACCTGTGTGTCACGTTCATACAGACCCTCTGACATAATCCAGATTATTTACACGTCAGCAGAGAGCAGAGATTACTGCAACCTTTATTCCACATGTATATATTTATATATATGTATATATATACAATTTCTTGGAGTGTATTCCCACACAAATGCTATCAGGTGCAAACATACACTGTAAAAAGAGAATTGTTTGATGACCTCAACTCTTAAGTGTTTTCAACTCAAATTAGTAATTTAGACTCAAAAATACTTCATTTTAAAGTAGTTTATTAGTTGAAGTAATGTATTTCAGTACATCTACAATTTTCTTTTTTCAGTGCATGATAAGACCCCAAATGTATTAATAAAAAAAAGAAAAAAAAAAGTTAATTTCCGGTTTTGGAAATCATAATAAATACAAAAACTAAAATGATATAAATATGGTATTTAAGTTAAAAATAACCTAAGAAACATAGTTTTGATTCTTAATGCTGCTTAAGTCTGTGTTTGAACTCAAACATGAACTATTGACCCCTAACACCATCATCAGCAAACCTATTAATTCAAATGTCGCCAGTAAAGTAAAAACTAAGCCTTGGAATTGGGGTCTTTTTTGGGTATACCCGCCCCTAAATTTTACTCACTAGGCTCCCCCTAGTGAGTAAAGATCCCCCTAGTGTCGGAAATATACAACCGACTTTTTTTTTCCAAAATCAGTCCAGTTCTTCCTCGCTTTAAGGTCAATAGGAGAATACAATTTGAAAGATATAATAAACTAAATGAAAAATGAAATTATGAGCTAGGGGGTCTTCAAAAAAAGTGTCTATTTCTGTGCATCACTTTTGAGGAGATGAAAGGATCAAAGCTGTTGGATTCATACTGATGGTCAGACAAAGGTCACACATGCCCCCTGTGGCGGGGGGCTTAAATATCAGTAATCCAGATGACAGTGATATCAATTAGTGTAAAAACGGTGAAATCCACCTCCTCCGACTCAAAAGCTCGGAAACCTGGATCTTTCTGCGGTTTTTCCACATTCCTTTCTCTCTACTTTACACATCATTGACAATCTGTTTCCCCTCTGCGTTAAACAACAGGACAATAACCTTCTGTTGCATTTATGAGCTATAAATATACGTTTATAATCAGCTGATCACTTCTCTGGCCATCTGTCACCTCGGCGCCACAGGAGTCCTGAGGGCCAGAACGAAGGCGAGAGCCGGATCTGAGAAGAGGATTTGAAGAAGCACACCAGGAAGTGCACCGAATTACCCACAACCCGCCCCCCCGTCCGAGCGTTCGTACGTTTATTATCAGAAACGGACGATGGTTTTCTCTGTGAGGCGATAAATTCAATACAATGTACTTCAATCAACTTCCATCAACATATCTGTGTTGTCTTTTAAAAGGTTCTTTTGTTGTCGGACCAACAAACGCTCTGAAGAATAATGTGTTGAGTTTACTTAATCCAGATACGTCGACAATTTAGACCGAACTGAGTTGTTTTACATTGAATTTAATAACCTTTAAATTAAACATTTGGCCTCATTTCTGACATTCTGACCCATTTAGTTCCAAATGTTGGTTAAAACAAGGGATGTGAAGTTTATAAAGTAACTTTTTTTAAATTGTGTTTTTTTTTTTTTTAATTACATTGCTATTTTTAACTTAAAATGAAAATTTGACCCATAGATTTTAAAATTTTGTTGGTGACACTTTTGTGTGTATGAAAGAAATTTAAATAAAGAAAGAAATGTAGAAACTTGTTAGACCAACAAAAGCTGATTGATTCGACTAAACGTTACAGTTTTGAGTGAATTACACTATCAGAACATTGAATTAAGTTTATTCCAGAGCAGAATAAAGTCAGTTTAGTTGATCTGGAAGAAAAAAAATTCTGCCCAAATTGAGATAATCCCTGTTTAGCAGATAAAAGCTGCAGTTACCTAACAAAGTCATGAAGATTACAAAGATCTGTTTATTTTAATGTAAAATAAAGTTATTAAACTGCATCTCTGTGGTTGAAATGATTGACATTTCTGGATTAACTATGTTCAAGAAAGCAAAACCTTGTTAGTAAGATATTCGACCAGGAATATTATTAACCTCCCTCGGTTAAGACTTGAGGTTTAAGACAAACTGTAATATGGAATATTGAAAAGGATGTTTGAGGCTATACAGGTCCTGTCGGACTGGCGCTGTCCATGGTAGTAAATCCATGCAGCGGATCTATAGCAGACCTTCATCGTGAAGAAGACGGCAGCAGCAGCAGCAGCAGATGGGTTGCTCTAATCTCATCTAACTGCGGGGCTTTATTTACTCTCCTAAATCGTGCCAATAATGCCCGAGCTCGGTTACTCACTCTTGGTGATCTTCTGCAGCCCCAGCACGTCCTCGGGCGTTATTACGGTATTTCTGCGCAGCTCTTCCTCAGTTGTAACGGGGATCCCCATGTTTGATGAGTTGCAGCCTTGCTGCACTTTCATGTCCGGGAGAGGAGGACCGCTCGGTTTGGTGACCTGACAGGAAAGCTGAGGCTTTTTCTGATCGCTCTCGGCGTCGCGGCCGAGGGAGCAGATTTAGTTGCGTCGCAGCCTTTGGTTGCGCGCGGGCTAATACGGCGCGCAGCGGACTGGTTCCGTGTTCCAGGAATAACTCATTCCTCTCCGGCGCCTCCTCCCCGCCTCGACCCGCTAAAAGATAAAAATCAGTCCCTCTGCTCCCTCCCTCCGGCGCCCACGGCTCATCGGCTCCCTCAAAAGCTGTTTAATCCAAATCCTGTGGCTTTAAACCGGCCAGTGGCGCGTGGCTGTCAGTCTGCGCGCGCGCCGTCACCGGTGCGTGCGTGCATGGCGGGGAATGATTACCCAACACGCGCTCGCTATCTCTCCCCCCCCCCCCCCCGCGTGAGCAGACGTTCACAGGTGTCAAGAATAAACCGTTTCCAATTATACACTCAAAAAAAAGAAAAATAGTTTGAATCGTCTTAACTCTTAACTTTTTATACTTCTTTAAATATCTCATTTATTATTGGCATTTACCAATTTAATATCTTTAAACGCTTTAAATGAACCAGGAATGGACAACAGTCATTCATCAAATTCTTCTTCATGGAAAAATAGTCAGTTTTATTTGGATTTGGGTAAAACATGTTTTAAATAAAACTATTTCAACCTTGTTTGATCTTTTCCGTTTGTATCAAGTTCTTGATTCAGTTTATTTGGACGGACTTTCCTAATAGCACTGGTTAATAATAATAATAATAATAATAATACAAGTTGCCTCCTCAGTGGCCTCTTTAACTTGGGGTGTCCCTCAGGGCTCCGTCCTGGGCCCCTTACTCTTTAACACATACATGCTGCCGGTGGGTCGGACAAGCAGAACACAGTTTTTTTTTTGAAGAAATAGTGACTCAAAATGTGCTCAACTGAACAAAATCAATAACCTCTTTATTTTTCCCTCTCCGTATTTAACCAGGAAGCTGTCATGCGACTCAAAGGGGCTGCAGCAGATTTAAATCTGAAGCCCACGGATTAAATTCAGCTAATTTATTTAGTGACCCACGTGAAGGTCCAGACCCGGTCTCTGGGAAGGACAGTACTAACGTACTGAGAGAAGACCGTCTCCTGTCTCCCGTCAACTCTGTGGGGTTAAAAGCTTCTCCCAGCTCTCGGTTTTCATTTTATCTTCTCACATAAACTTGTTTTTATTTGACTCTGAGCTGCTCTCACACCGAATCCTGATGGCCGCCGGCGTCTCAGCAGAGTAACGCGTCGTTAACTCACGTCGTAGCGTCCAGATGAGAGACTGGGGAGGGAACAAAATGTTCCGTTGGGAATAATTTAATAGCAGAAGAGATTTTCTCCAAAGGCGTTCCAGAACAAAAACCATATCACATAAAATCAGGAGTGTGGCCTGGCCTCCGCTGGGCGCATCTCCTCCACCTCTGAAACAAAATCCAATCAATTTTATTTACATCGTGAGAATTCACAACAAATGTTACTTTAAGGCATTTTATGAAAAATGGCAGGTTTAGACTGAACTCTATATTTTTTCTATTCTTTTTTAAACAGACATCAAACGGTTCCCTCATGAGAAACCGCTTTGGTGACAGTGGCGAGGAAAAACCTGCGTTTAACAGGCAGAAACCTCGAGCAGACCAGGTGAATAATGAAAAACATGAAAAAAGTTTTTTTTTTATAAAAATTTTGTAATTTTTTACACAAAACTTTTGTAATTTTTTACAAAAAACTTTTGTACATTTTTTATAAAACTTTTGTAATTTTTTTACACAAAACTGCCGTAATTTTTTTTTACAAAACTTTTGTAAATATTTTACAAAACTTTTGTAAATGTTTTATAAAACTTTTGTAATTTTTTACAATTTTTTACAAAATTACAAAATTAATTTTGTAATTTTGTAAAAAATTACAAAATTACAATAATTTTGTAATTTTTTACACAAAACTTTTGTAAATTTTTTGCAAATATTAACAAATTGTTGTAAAATTGTAGTGAAAAAAATATTAAATGTCACGAGACGGTAAATTCAAGACAGGAGTAGATACAGTAAATATTTTTGCATTACGGTCAGGATGGTAAATGTTGAAATCAGAATTTTTCAGCGATAAAAACAACTTTTCATACAATAACAGAACAATGCCATAATGTTCCAAGACATGCCATTTAAGTATTATTGGGTATAATTACAGATTTTGCTTGTATGTACATTAGCATTTACTGTAAACAAATCCTTTAACCATTTAGAAAAAATAACATCCCTTCATATCGAAGAAATTCGGCGCCCATTTATGAAATGTTATTGAGCTTAAGGTAATTTTTTCTTTTTTGTCATTTACCGTCATTTTATTTCACATCTTTGTAAACAGTTTTACAGTACGTCTGTTATTTGTCTGTCTCATTGATATTGATATTGAATAATTGAATTAGTCTTTTTTTCCCCTTCTGTTTTCTGTTCATTAAATTCCATAAAGAAATTTAAAAAAATACAAAAAAAAAAATTTGTCCATATTCTACTTTTTTTGTGAGGACTTTAAAGGGTCAACAATAAATCTGTTTTTGTTTTGTTTTTATTGAAAAGAGGAAGAACATGTTATCTAATCCTAAATGCTCTGTATATAATAAGTATTTAAATGTGTATATTTTACTTATAGAAGTAAAAGCCATGAGCTTAAACGCATTAATTTGATTTATTTTTTGGTTAAATATATATATATATATTTTGTTTATAACATATAGTAAAAAATTTATAGTAAAAAATTGATTCATGTACATGTTTTATAAATCTCACAGTTATAAAACATGGTTACCCCTTTATGATTTTACACAGAAAAGAATGAGATGAGACTAAATTCAGCTTTATGATATCTTTATTTCATATTTTCTTGTTGTTGTTGTTGTTGGAAAGTTGATTTCCAGATGCCTGCATCCCTGAGAAAGTGTAAAAATGTGGATCTTCTGGTGAGATGAACACGGGATAGCGTTAAGATCTACACACATGCTGCCAAACACGACCCCTGCACCATCACCTTCATCATATTCCATTAGATGAAGGTCTTCAACCCGCTGTTTTTTTTTCGGTGAGGCGACAGCGCCTCCCTCTGCTGGGCAGCGTTACTGCAGGAGCCGGGAGCTGTCCATGGTAGCTCTCGGCGCCGAGTGGTGATAACGATTGTGAACAGTGGTGAACAGGCTCGTTGGCATCATGTCATCTTAAAAACACTTAGTAGGCAAGTGAATAAAAATATAATAAAGGGGTATGGTGGCATGCAAACAAGCTAATCAACACAAACTATTACCTCTAATCTGCTAATCCCCCGTAATCCCGCTTTCATGGACAGTGAATCATATCATCGTCCCGTGAGGTCTGTGAGTTTACAAGGCGGCACACGAGTCCTGGGAGTCTGTGACCAACTGAATGTTCCCCTCGGAGGGCTTTCATGAAGCCACAAACTCCCAACCGGTACCGGTAAAAACACCAACGATAGTCAGGAGGCGTCAGCTGGTTGGTTGAGGAAGAATTTGGAAAGGGTGATTAGCAGCACCGGGAGCCCGACCCCCCCTCGCGGTTCCCCCGGTGTCGGCCCAGGTTCTGCTGGACTCTCTATGCGCTCAGCTCGAAGCAGCCCCGGCGGTGCGTCTGCATGTCCCTCACCCTGCGGATGGACTGGATCTGGGGCTGTTGGGCTCCCCAGTCGTTCCAGTGCTTGTAAGGGCCCATTTCAAACACATACTGGTAGCCGCGGTATCCAGGGTACTGGTAGCCCACCCAGCTGTGGGGGGGGGATGGGAAAAATTCCACATGAACTCCTCTTCATAGAACAGAACTAGCAGTTTGGACAGAAGACGGCTGAAAAGGACTTACGTTCCTCCGGTGACCTGAATGCTGGCCACGCGGTCCTGGAAGCCGTAAGACCACAGGCTGGGAATGTCTTCATCGCACACCTCCATCTTACGACCCTCGAAGTTTGGGCATTCAAACAGGCAGATCTTGTGGTCCTGAGGATCCTGGAAGATCAAAAGATTCCGGGTTGGATTCACTTCCTTCACTGGTTTTCACACATTTAAAAAAATATATATATTTATTTGCGCGCATAACAGGAGAAAGATTAAAAGGATGTTCTGCTATTTCCAAAAATAAAAAGGGAGAAAAGGATAAAATCACTTTCCAAAAATAGAAAAAGTTCCGTAATTTACTTTGTAAACATAATGTCGAATGAGAGTCTTCCTCTGAGAGTCTTCCTCACACACAGAGAACTGGATTTTAGAAGGTTTTAATCCTGACAATAAATGTGCGGTTATGATCAGGAATGTTGTTAGTGAAAAGAAATGAAGTGTTAAATAATAATAATAATATGTAATATTGTTATTAGGGGGTTGTTTAAATCCTCTAAGGTGGAGAAAGTTTGTTTTTTTAATTCTAATTCTGAACAAAAATCCACATTATTTCTAATTACTGACATAAATTAATCTTATATTAACTCTTATACATTTAAAATATTGAAAATAACAAATTTTTTATGATTTATGTCATTTAAAAAAAACAAAAAAACAGGGGCATTACGTAAACTATTATTAAAAATAATATTTAAGAGGTTAAAATCCTGCAAAATAAATTAGTTTTTGATCAGAACTGATGTAAATTAAAAGTATTAAGTGAGGAAAAAGTGTAAAATGATATTAATTTAGATTATTTTACATGGTCTTCTTACCATACGAACGGGCCTGACTGACAGGAAGCGGTCACACCTGTAGCTGTTGGACCAGGTGTCCCAGCGGGGATATTCTCCCTTCTCCAGGATGAACATCTCACCGGCCAAGTTCTGCTGCTCATAACCCACCCAGCTGGAAACACACACACACACACACACACGTAGAGACAGATATCGTTACTTTCACTTCCTATCAATCTGGTTGCGGATATGCGGTTCTGGTGGGTCGGGTTGACTCACGGGCCGCTCTCCACCCTGATGGAGCCGATTTTCTCGAAACCCTTCTCACTCAGATTACGATTCTCTGCAAACAGGTCCATCCTGCGGCCTTGGAAGTTCTCAAATTCATAGAGGTAAAGCTGAAAAAATGGGAAGATCAATGCATTTATTACAGAGGTCACATGGTCCGAATGAACCAATGAATGAATGAAGTCTTTATTTCCAACATTTAAAACACTGTAAAAAACAACAACACACACTACAGTAAAGTAAGCTTATTATTATATTAAAAACTGCCAACAATTCTCTTTTTACAGTGTAAAATAACTTTAAAATACGCTAAATTAAAAAGCCCAATGTATAACCAAAATTTAAAATACATATATGAAGATAAATAATAAATATATATATTGTTTTCTTTTCTTTAAATGACCATTTGTTATGAAATACTAGAGTGATAAACTACATATTATTTCATTATATACACTGAAATATTTAAATTGTATTTCCTGTGCAAAGAAACTAATTTTCAGAAATAAAAAAAGCAAAGATAAGAAAGATATAATTTTCCTGTCGCGTTTGTTTCTGTGACGAGATCAAAGGGTAAAAGAGGAAGCAGCAGAAGAACCTTGTGATTGTGCAGTCCGATGGAGGGGTGACTCCCGATGCTGCCCTGAGCGCCTGAGTGAGACATGATCCGATCTGTGACGAGAAAAAAACAGACAAAAACAAATTCAAGTTGAAGTTTTATATCTGAAAGTACTGAAGGCCCGTTTGAAGAAGTTCTGGTCATTTAAAGGGTTAAAATCAGATCAAACACTTTCTAACTTGAAGGCTCACATTTTGTTTAGGCTTGGTTAAATATCTATAATACATAGATCTGTATTATCATAGATCTGTATTATAATACAGATCTATGAGGGGTAAAAGTTCGGATCAAAGATTCATTATTGTCATTCTGGACCTGTCAATACATGAAAAACAACAGAATCAGAACTCAGGTAATTAATAATAAATCATAAATCAAAAATAAACAGTTAATATTAAATATGCAGTTACGCAGTCAAAGAATAAAACGTTGAAATCTTGAAAATCGAGAGCGTTGTTGTAGAAAAAAAAAACAATAAAGTTTTGCTCATTTAAATCCTTCTGAAAAACATGTTTTTTATAACTTTTAAGATCTTTTCCAGGCCTTAAAGTGGAATTTCCTCTATAAAATTATTTAACAAAAACAAAAAACGATCCCCCGTTTTAAACAGGAGGATGAGGAACGGCCGCCCGACATTATTACCCATCATGCCTCAGGAGTTCAAAGCAAAGTTGAGCAGAACCAGAACCGGCTACACTTCAGCACAATATCCCATCTGCTTGATCTCTGAAACTTCAAAGGTTTCAGAGCGGCGCTTGTTAAATTTTAAACACGAAGAGACGACGAAACCCTCAATGCTTTCTCGCCATCCCATAATTCTAGCCGTGCTCAGAGTGTTAGGAGACCCCGGAGAGGAAACTTACGGTGACACCTGCAGGTTGAGATAGACCGACCTTTGGAGAAAGTGATGGACGCAGGCCCTCGTTAGCAGGGATATATATATACATTCACAACCGGCCTGGGTCTGTACAGGCAGGATCCCGGCTCCTGATTGGCTGACGGCTGTTTGGTGTCTGCTGCAAGGTCAGAGGTCACCCGGCTTATCTGCGGACGAGCCGTGCTGACTTTGCTGTCTGTTTTGTTGTCCAGCGGCATTGTGGGGGAACGGGGGACAGTCACTGCCATCAGCAGAAAGTTCACACTCACACGAACACACTCATGCACACACACGAACACACTCATGCACAAACACACATGCACATACACACACTCACGCACACACACACACACACATACAGACGCTGCTCTCATGCTCCATCTGTCATTTTCTTTTTGAATTCCCTTTTCCATTTTTTTTTGTCCTTCCAGTCCGTCTTTGTCTCCAGTTCTGTTCAACCTCGGTGCAGCCCGTCCGAACCTTTTGGGTCCGATGTGTGTGATACATGCTGACAGCAGAAACAGAAACAGAACCCACATCTTTATTGTTCACTGACGTTCTTATTCTTAAATGTTATGTTTTTTTTTATGATAATTGTATTTATTGAACCAATAGTGATCTAAAAAAAAAAAACGGGTCTGTGTGAAAAAGTATTTGCCCCCTTAGAAAGTTAATCTTAAAAACTTTCAAACTGGTTCCAGCTGGACTGGACCCACCCAGAACTGATCACCACCAACTCTGTTCAACCACACCAACTCATCACTTGGCCGTCTTCAGAAGCAGGAAGTTGACTACTTGGTCTCACCAGTGGCACATCATGCCAAAAATCAAAAGAAATTCCAGATGTGGATTTAAAAATCAATCAGTCAGGGAGGGGTTCTGAACTGAAAGGCTGGTCCAGTACCGAATCTCAGTATCATTTCTAACATATATCCTTTTTCAGAAATTCAGAATGTGCTTCAACAGTGACACCTGGAGGGAAGCCAAGGGGAAAGGCGGTCTGAGTGAAGTGGAGAGCAGAGGAGGACCGACTCAGTTTATCTATTAATAGATCAATTTATTGTATTTCAATGGGCTTTTTTTTCATACTGATCTGTGATTGACCAAAACACCAAATGATGCTCCTTGAGAGGACGCCCACTTTAACGGATCAGCACCGGACCAGAGACCATCAACACGGTTTTGGACCCATGACCAAATTTCCTACGGCAAATATGCTTGGAAACAGGAAACGTGAAATCGCTTGGTGTGTTTGCTGAGAACAAAACCCTGAAATATTAATGTTACGTTAAAACGATGATTTTTTAATTTGGATTTGTTGTCAAAACATGTATTTAATCCTGAATGTCTTGAATTAATGCCTGGTGACAGTTTTCATATCTGACATAAAAAAACTCTACCGTATACATATAGATATTTATATATATATACATTTCCCATAATGTATATATATATATATACCTATATGTATATATATATACATACATACCCATACTGTATATATTTATATACACATATATATATATACATACACACACATACACTGAAGACATAAACATTACACGTGTAAATAAATGACACGTAAAGACATCGTATTCATCCGATGTCTTTCTAATCCAACATTTAACCAGAACATCCACCCACTCAGACAAAATCTTCTCTTTGTCGCCTGCCACTCATGTTGTGTTTTTGTAACTACACCACCCACGACGTATCCATGAATGTGATGATGCGCCTCCCGCACAAAAAGTACCAGAAGGTCCGGCCCACTGCTCACGGACCTTATAGAAGTTGTGCTTATCTGCACTGGGCACAGTGCCCTCCACCCGGTCCCACTGCAGCAAACTAAAGCCCAGCAGCTCAGTCCAGAACAATGAGCGGAGCAGCAATGTGCTGACTCCTGCCCCGACCCACTGGCACAGCTGCTTTTCAGAACCGGCATGTATAAATAGGTCCGTTTACTCTGGGGTCAGGATCTCATTTCTGTGGAGGCCCTCTGAGCACTGCGCCGCTATTCTTTTGGTGCCGATCTGGTAAGCCCTCCATCTCCGTCCATTCAGCCTATGGATTTGTGCCGACCTTTGTCTCGCTGCATTTTCTCGTCTTTTGTCTTCCTTGTTTCTGCTGAGCCGGTTGAACGTATAGGCTGAGGTCAAACATGCAGATGCGGAAACATACCGACTATGAACTTGCAGAACCAACAGGGATTCACCTCAGCCAACACCGGGTTCCATCAGGGATGATCCCGGCGCTGCTTCCAGAACCGTTTCATGCAAACGCATGACATGGAACAGAATCCGATTTTTTTATTTTTATGTACCATGTCTGTTTGTAAAGACGGACACGCTGATTTTAAAAGCAACATTTTTCCGTGTTTAGGGCCAAATGTCTAAATCTAAACTTTATATCTAAATGTTAAATCCAAATGTTTAATGAAATGTTCAATCTGACTCTAAATGTTATATCCAAGTTTTTTATCTAAAAAAAGAAAAAGTATCTTAATGTTCAATATCCTTCTTATCAATAATAATTCTAATTCAAAATGGCCAATGTCTTTCAAAAGTTGGCGTACTTAATTTTCACAAGAAAATAAGTGTTTACAAAATAAAAAGATAATAAATCCAATCAGACGATTTGACAGCAGGATATATTTAAGTTTTTTTCTGATATGCAGAGGGATTTAAACGGAATCACGTTAAATCAATATTTTCATTCCACAACATTTCTTCACAGGGGGGAAAGATAAGAACCGGGTCCAAGTTAGGCACTGGCCAAGAACCAGCTCAGAAACCGCCTTTGTGCAAAAAGGGTTTATTGTGGATATAAGTGATTTTCTTCATCGTGCTTTTATTTTGGTACTTCCCTTTTAGATTCAAATTTTATATTTGGAGCTTAAAAAGGTCGAAATCTTACGAAGTTAAAATCAGGATGTGCTACTTTGTTCAAACTGCAGTCCATACTTATTATATACAATTATATTATATAATTGTATTTATTTGGATCGGCGTATTGAAACAATGTGTGCGTTATTCAAATCATTTATTTACAGATTGCTTATTATTTATTATTGCCTTTTGTACCGAATTTTTGTCTTGCTTCCTGGAATTGTTCATTTTATTTACATGTTGCCGTTTAACAAAATTTGTTGCATTTCGCCTTAAGATAGAAGAACTATAAAAGCAATTTTGACATCTTATGACAAAAAAAAAAAAAAAGGATAGAATCAATCGTACTGCATCATCTGGCTGGACCCAATGCTCCACAGGTCTGTTTGCTGATAGGGGAGGAGCCTGCGTACCGGAAACACTGCAGGCGTGTTGCCGTTGGTCATTTCAAAATAAAGGCATATCTTAAAAAAGACGATATATATCGATATTTTGATCGATGTATCGTTACGCCCCTATAAGTGACTAGATGCATTTTCAGATCATTGATTTTAAAAATATAATATAAAAAGAAACAACCCAGCCATTACAAAAATATGAATTTGCCTCCAACATCACAAGCTGCTAAAACGTGGCAGCTGGTGTGGAGGAGATGCTGAACAATGTTTGACTTCTCTCTCCTGCTCTGAAGGGAAAGCAGAACCGAGACTCACAACAGCATGGCTCTGACTAATCTCAACCCCGCGGGACCATGGAAGGTGAGGGTGACGTCCTTCCATTGCTGACTAACTTTCTTAGAACACACTCGTGTTCACCCCCGTGTGTGTGTGTATGAACACACATCAGTGTGTTTGTGAGGTATCTGCATGCTACATGTATGCATTCGTGTCCTCCACAGATCACCATTTATGACCAGGAGCACTTCCAGGGGAAGCGCCTGGAGTTCACCTCGGCCTGCCAGAACATCTTGGAGTACGGCGTCGACAACATCCGCTCCCTGAAGGTGGAGTGCGGCGCGTGAGTCAAACATAGACCTGCTTCCTTCCATCATTACGGGCCTCAGGAACTGTTTGAAGTGTGAGGGGCGTGTATCTGACCACTCCACGTCCGTGTGTTTGCCGTCACCAGCTGGGTGGGATATGAGCACTCCAGCTTCTGTGGGCAGCAGTTCGTGTTGGAGAGAGGAGAGTACCCTCACTGGGAGTCATGGAGCGGCAGCAACGCCTACCACGTCGAGATCATGATGTCCTTCCGGCCCATCTGCTCCGCTGTGAGCCTCACTCTCCCGCCTCAGGGTTCAAATCAAAACGCCAGAGTCAATAACCCGAACCCGCCGCTGATAGACCGCCGACTCATGAATTTATGAATATAGTAAATTATAGATTTTATAGACAGATCGTGTCTTTGATAGGAAATCAAAATTAGCTTTTTTCCTCTAAGCAACGTCAAGTCCATATACTGCAGTTGTTTGGTATATAAATCTGTATAGTACATATATTTGTATAGTTCATATATTTGTATAGTACATATATTTGTATAGTACAAATACAACACAGTGTTGCTCAAAGTGCGGCTCATACTGTATGATACCATGAGATAAGATGCGATGTTATATGATGCTATACAGAAGAACTATTACATATACAGTACGATGTGATGCTGCACGATTTGATACGATGCAATGTTTTACGATGCGATACGATAAATACGATGTGATAAGAAACAATGCCGTCTGATGCTATAAAGTAAAATGACCTTTTTTTCTATACTATACAAAACATGCTACAATATCATGATTGATATACGATACGATGCGATAAGATGAGATACGATGTTATGCTAGATGATGCGATATGTGATACGCTGCGATCCGGATACGATGCAATAAGATGAGATATGATACGATGTGATACCATGTGATTCGATACCATGCGATACGATATGATGCTATGCAGTACGATGCAATACTGTACAATACAGGATGATACAAAGAGGTGCTACACGATGCTAACTAATACTATACGATGCTGTTCCTTGCTATGCTACATGATACATGACACTGGAGGGCAGAGGTTAGATCCTCTCATTCCTCATGTTTCAAATATGTGAAGATAATGTGAAAATAATCTAAATGTCAGCTGCTTGAAAAGATACCAGATAAAAACGAGGAAAAATCCCACCTTCAAACACACAAAGACATAAAACGGACAGAAAAACACATAAAACAAGGCATGAACACGGTCTTCTAAGTATAACTGCTTGTGTTTCTTTTGCATCGTGCTCACGCAGAACCACAAGGAGTCCAAGATAGTTCTGTACGAGAAGGAGAACTTCATCGGACAGCAGTGGGAAATCTGCGACGACTACCCGTCTCTGCAGGCCATGGGCTGGGCAAACAACGAGATCGGATCCATGCAGGTTCAGAGCGGCACGTAAGTCTCGACCTTTCCCCCGACACGGATCTCTGAGGCGGGACTCAGCGGGTTGCGTTTGAACTCTTGTGTATCCACGAAGGAGAGGATGGTGTTCTGTAGCAGACGTTAATGGACTTGTTGCTCTGGGTCTACACGGTTCCGGTGCAGCAAGAGCGAAAAATTGTATTTCATACAGCCACCAATAAACATCAGTGCCTATTTATTGACATTTTCAGGTACTAGATACTATTTCATTACATATTGAATAGCTGTTGTAAATCACCGGTTTCATTACGGTACCATATTATATTGATTAATTTGGACAACAATACAATATTTGCCGATATCGCAGAGTCGTCCACGATATGATTACGGTTCCGTTCCATTCAGGGGCCTGCGATCGATTTCAGACGATATTATGGAGTCATTTAACTTAAACTGTTCGCATTTAACCTTTAGAAAGAAAAATCGTAAAGCAATTTTGACATTCTTTGAAAATTCTATGCTGAATTGTTATAACCAAAAAAGAACAAATACTTGTTGTTGGCTGTAATGTGACACATTTTTCATGTTTAGAAGCAGAGTTGTTGTTTTTATCAGTTAACATCAAAGACCCTTGATCACCATTAAATTATGAACGTAAATGTTTACAACGTCTTCTGAACAATATATTTTTTTTGCATCGACTAATTTCTGTTATGTTAGAATTCAGCGTTTTTTAAGTTTAACTGAAGAATATGTGTTTAGTGAAATTGTTTATTTGTATATAATCGTTTATTGTTTGATTAATGTCGCGCCGTCAATGCTAACTACATTAGCATGTAAATGGCAATTCCAACAATATGTTAGCATTACGCTAAGAGATCAAGCGCTAATCATTTTTCTACGTTGTTGTGAGGCAGTAATCATTCAGACTGAACCTGGAAGCCTTCATCTCTCATTTGAAGAACCGGTTATCCGCTAAAGTGAACGCTAACGTTCAGAAAGAACACATTGAAAGGATAAAACTTAAAACTGCCGCTTCTGGCTGTTCTCACTGGTCAGCAGGTCTGAGGACTGATAAGGAAGAGCGCCTGTAGACCGGAAGCGCTGCAGGTGTTCGCCGGTTGTAATTTCAAAATAAAAGCGTATTTTAAGAAAGACGCTACAAATTGAGTTTTTGACTTTCCATCGATATGATTGGATAGTTGTTCCACAAACTGAATTATTTTTTAAATATTAACAAACCAGCAAACATGATTGTAAAACCATCTGAGATGTATTATTTGAAGCCTTCAGCTTCTATGATGTGGATATAATTTCACTTCCTGTCTGAACCCAACTTATCATTCACGACTTCCTCTCCTCCTCTCTCATCCTCCAGGTGGGTGTGCTACCAGTTCCCTGGTTACCGTGGTTACCAGTACATCATGGAGTGTGACAGGCATGGCGGCGAGTACAAACACTACAGAGAATGGGGTTCCCACGCCCAGTCCTTCCAGGTGCAGTCGCTGCGCCGAATCCAGCAATGAGACCCTTTACCTCCACCCACCAACCCCACCATCCTCCACCCACTCGTTCCAAAGCTTTCCAGTCAGACCTTGGTGAACTGTGGCTGACACATCCTGGTTCCTCTCGATCAAGATGTTTGGGTTTGTTGTTTTGCCACATGCAAATGGAAGAAAAAAGAAATAATAAAGTGAAATAAATTCACGTAACGAGGGAAAATTCCACGGAGGTGAAGATTCTGACTGACGCCCCGCTGAAGAGAGAAGAAGAGGAAGGCAAAGGCCTTCCTCTCGGCAGAGTGGTGATGTCACTCAGAGTCATGGCTCCTCATATTTGTGGGTAAACATGATTAATAAAGAATAATCTGCTCCTAAACTCCCTGGTGTTTGGCTGTGATTTATTTTATTATTTACACTCAAGCCTCTCAAATTATTATCAACAGATTTTTTGTTCTACTTCTACTTCTGTTTCAAGGCTCAGCACACTAAAAAAGGAAAAGGAATAATTGCATGGTTAAAGTTAAAGTTCCTGCATCTGTTCGATTTTATTTATATAATAAGGTCTTTAAAATGTGTGTATTCAAATTTCATAGACTTCTTATGAAAACCAAAAAATGTCATCATGACATCATCATGATGACATCATTATGTCATCATGATGGTAAATAAGTTTTCATTGATGAACAACCAGGATTCGATTAATTAAAATGAAAGAGATTGTTTTTACAAATAATGATGTTGATTTGAGTGGAAAATGTATTTAAAACACATAAGATATATCAGAAGAACTTTTAAATACATTTAATTTAATTTGATTCATTCATTAATTAATTACAAAACGCAACTGATTAACTTTATTAGTTTGTTTATTTTAAAAAAAAATGATGTCATCCAAATACATGAAAATTTCACGTGTGATTAAAATACATTAATTTTAAATATAAGGTAGAAATATGTTTTGACTGCAGATTTGATTTATAATTATATATTTAAAAATAATATATGAATGTATAATTTATTTACAATAATTTATATTATTTATAAACCAAATACATACATTTATAATTAATTTATGATAATCAATATTATCTAAAATAACCTATACATTTATGATTATACCATTTCTTTTTAATTTATAAAAATATAATTGTTTTACAACATTTTTTATCATTTATAATAATTTATACATTTGAAATTATAACATTTTAAAGTAACGTTTAAATGTATAATTGATTAATAATGATTTATATTATTTATAAACAACATATACACATTTCTAATGAATATATACAAATTTATATTATTTATCATTATCTATACATTTGTAATTATACAATTTCAAAAATTATGTATAAATATATAATTGATTTATAATGATTGATATTATTTATCATCATTTATAATTTATAAAAAAGATATATAAATTTCAAGAACGTCTTAAAATCAATGAAATATGGACACCAATCCTCCACAATCCTGACAGTTTAAGCCATTACAGAAAATGAATTGACAGATTAAATCATTCTTGTGTTGTCTGGTGTGTATTTACTTAAAAATATCTACAACACCAACATGTTTTCAGTCCGCCTGTTAAATGATTGTCAATCGTGAGAAAAAGCTGAACAGTCCTCTGATATGGTTACAACAGAATAAACACCTAAAAAAACCCAAAAGCATATCAACAGAGACGTGACGCGGTTTCTCTCGGAGTGTAGTCACTCATTAAGAGCTTCTCCACAAAAGTGACTGATAGCAGATAACGGCGTTCCGACATTGATGAGAAAACCACATGACGAATTCTATTTTCACTTGGATCACCAATGTTTGCAAGAGGGGAGGAAAATAACTCCAAATATAAAACTTAAACTCTTATACCGTTAAGTAAAAAGATTTTTTTTTTTGATGCTCCTGTTTGTTAAAGAGAAAAAAATTCCATCTGTGTTTTTTTTAAAAATATTTTCCCTTTAGAGAAGAAGAAAGAACAGATATGGAAAAAAACTAATATTTGCGAGCGCATATTTTATTAAATGTATTCATTTAATATCTTAGGCACTCTAAAGTTCACATAAATTACATACATTTTTAATAAAATAAGACAAATAGAATGATTTGATGACTCAACACGACCTCTGAGTATCTGGTACCAAGATGTTAGCAGCCAGAAGTCGCAAGGTTGGACCCTCATGGATTAGACTTGGTCTTTCCAGCACGTCCTGCAGATTCTGGATTGGATTTAGATCTAGGGAATGTGGAGGCCTAGAACTTGTTGTTGTTGTTGTTGTTGTTGTTGTTGTTGTTGTTGTTGTTGTTCCTCTTCTTCTTCTTCTTCTTCAAACCACTCCTGAACCACTTCTGCAGTGTGTCAGGGAGCATTATCCAAAGAAAGAGGCCACTGTCCTTAGGGAATACTCTTTCCATTTACATGTTCCGCAACAAAGTTATGGTAGAAGAAGCCTTTATTAACAGATCATTTAAACTACATTGTAATAAAATTCATTCTCTGCTTTTAAACAACCACCTTTCTACCTATCTACGTAACGCGGAACGCCAGAGGATACTTAAAACAATCACCCACTGACGGGCAACATTTTATCAAAAATAATTAATGTGATTCACCTCACTTCTTGGTGGTTGTAATGTTTTGGCTGATTTGTGGCCTATTACACCACTAGGACGTGTATCTCTAGCGGTCCACCTTAAATCTGACGTCATCACAAAGCCCCGCCCCTGTAAAAATAAGCGGAAGTAGATTGGAATCCAGAGGCCAGACTGGTTCTGACAGGAGGAAGAGTTCCGTCGCCAGGAACGAAAGAGTCCTAAAATCTTCCTTCCTCTAGTTTGTTCTTCAGTTTTAAAGCCCAAATGGTTTAAGAAGAGGAGGAGAGACGTCACCATGGCTCACATTTTGTCTCACCTCTCGACGCTGCCGAAACTACGAGCGTCACTTTTGTTCTCCTTCCTCTGTCTTGTTGTTTCCCCCGGTGACGCCAGGCTGCACCGGATACGGAGCGTCAGGACGGTTCCGGAGGATTCGGTGGAAACATACGACAAATACTACAATTACGTGGACCTAACGACGCGTTTGCAGTCCTTAGCTCAGAGGTACCCTCATGTAGCGAACCTGTCCAGCGTGGGTCAGTCTGTGGAGGGCAGGGAGCTCTGGGTCATCCGGATCACCAAGGACCCCAATGTCGACTCACCGGGGAAACCCAAATTCAAGTACGTGGGGAACATGCACGGTGACGAGACGGTGTCCAGGCAGGTGTTGGTGTATCTGGCGGAGTACCTGCTGACGACATACGGGCAGGAGGCTCGGATCTCCGAGCTGGTGGACTCCACAGACATCTACATCATGCCCAGCATGAACCCGGACGGCTTCGAGAAGTCCACCGAGGGGGACTGCAGCGGAAACAGCGGGGGTCGGAACAACGCCAAGAATATGGACATGAACAGAAGCTTTCCGGACCAGTACGAAAGAACGACCACTAATGGAGAAAAGAATCCGGAGGTGATGGCTGTGATCAGGTGGATCCAGGAGAAGAAGTGAGTCTCCTGTGAAACGAACCCCCACAATCTCCAGGAGGAACGATAAGAATGGAATAAATAAGATCAACCTTTTATAATCCTGAGGGCAGGTCTTGGGCCAGAATGACCAAATATAACACCAGAGAAAAGACTGAGGAATATTAAATAAAAGTAGAAATGTAAACAGCACGATAATATATTCAATTCTCTGTTAATCTGAGAATACTGTGAAGTAATATCTTACATTAATTGTAGTATTGTAAAGTGTATAGGAAGTAGATGTAAGCCGGTGACTCAGAAAACACGATCCTTAGTTGGTTTTAATGTTATGGCTCAATATTGACCTATCAGTGAAGCATTTTTTCAATGGGCCAATAAATTATTTTGTTTGTTGAAAACAAATCCTGAACTAAGTGTCAGAGATGTTTTTATATTGTACAATAAAAGAATATTATAAATTAGAGCCAATATTTTTACCCAATTGAAAATTAATCTGTTTTCCTGTTTTTAGTGGCTGCTTTAAAAAAAAAAAAAGACAAAACATTTATCACACATTATATGCAGACTATATTTAGACATATGCCCGCTTGCCTCATTAATGTGTATGTAGTATTATTTTTTTTAATATATATTAATATATATCTTGTATAATATATATATTTCTTTCTATTTATATTGTAATAGTTTGCGAGGAGATCTATAACAAACCAAGCCGGCAACTTGTTTGAACCGTTGACGTTGTTTATGTCTGCCATGCTTTTTATTTATTTTACAGATGATCCCACTCATCATAAACTCCAAACTGGCATGGCGTCTGTTCATGGCGAGTTCATGGCAGACAGCGTAAACCCCCTCCCCCGGCATGCACACAAATATTCATCCAGTCGAAGTGGGTGTGGCCAACTCCTGTCTGGGCACATTTTATCGCACAAATATTTTGTCACATCTCTTTAGGACTTAAGATCATTTAACTTTATCTTTGCAGAACGATAATTAGTTCACTCGTAGGATTTAAATCAGTGTTTATCTCGCCAAATTGGCCTCCAAAGTTTTGTTGAATGAAAATAATAACTCATATTTTGTTCCTTGTGGCCTTTTAAACATCGTCCAATAATAATATATGCTCTAAACATATGCTCGCAAAATAAGTTCTCTGAATTTGATCCAACCTCGAGGAGGAGTGAGGAGCACGCTGGGGTCAAGGGTCATGTTGCCCACTCTGCCTCACAACCTCAGGATTGAACTGTCGACCTTCCGAGCCTCTAACTCCTGCGCTACAGCCGGCCCACCTAAACTTATTCAGTCATAAAAACAATGACCTCAAACAAAAACATGAGCGAAATACATTTAATGAAATACACTCAAAAAAGAAGGATTTTTAAATATTTTACGTATATATCGCCCTCATACTGTCTGTACGGTCAGTAATGTTGAACCTGAAACATTGTGCGTGTAGTTTTTGTATAATTGCATCACGAGGAATTTGCATATTCACTATTGCATTAGTAAAAAATGACATTGTAATAATGTTGTTATAGATAATAATAATATTTATTTCCTTGGTGTCGTTACGATTGTTCTGCCTCTCAGTGTTCTTTTAACATCCTGGCATCTTCTCTGGGGGCATGCTGGGTATCCAACATTCCCTTCTGTAGGGGCGAGTTACTTCAACCAGGCAACGGACATTTGGACTTATCTGGACTT
This sequence comes from Lophius americanus, assembly GCA_037951165.1. Lineage (NCBI taxonomy): Eukaryota > Metazoa > Chordata > Actinopteri > Lophiiformes > Lophiidae > Lophius > Lophius americanus. The sequence goes on along the minus strand of JBBDHG010000087.1, from coordinate 174,870 downwards.
TACAATGCAGCTAATTCTGTTTCTCATAAATGTGCAAACAAATTCAAAATATGTGTTTTTGTTCCACATGGATTCATTTTAAAATATACATTTTCTCAGATTTGGTCACAAAGTCGAGAAGCATTTTAAATTCCCCAACCCAGAGGGGAGGGTCCGCTGTTGTCCGGGGAGCGTTTCTGGGGAGAGAGACGTCTTGAATACTCTTCTTAGCCTGCTGCCACTCCGACCCGATCCCAGATTAGAGGAAGAAAAATGGATGGCATTCATAAGAAGTGTTAGCTTTGTTGCCGGTACTGACCCAGAAGAGATCCCTTATGACTCGGGGAGCCGAATTCCCAGAATCCCAATTTTTGTCCGTCCTCTAAATAAAACCGTCTGATTGTCTCTCCAGGTTTGTGCTGTCAGGAAACCTGCACGGCGGCACAGTGGTGGCCAGCTACCCTTTTGATGACACCGCCTCCCACTGGCAGCAGGGTCACTACAGCCCGTCGGCTGATGACGGTCTGTTCCGGTACTTGGCCCTGGTGTATTCCCAGAACCACCCTGTGATGAAGACGGGTGAGCCCAACTGCCCCGATTCCTCGGATGAAACCTTTAAGGACGGCATCACCAACGGGGCGCAGTGGTACGACGTGTCTGGTGAGGCGAGGCTTTCTGTTCTTCATTGTTCTGAAAGAATCCTTCAGTCCCTCAGAACCTATGATTACGTCCCTTTCTCTCCTTTTATGTTTTGCTCAAAAGCTCAAGTTTCCATCTAAGCGGCAATTTGAACAGTTAAATGGACCAAAACATCACAAGCGGCAGAAACACACAATGTTCTCCTTCTTCCAGCGGACCTCGAAGAAAAAGTCTTTGTTTTTCGTCTTCAGCTCGATTCTGCTCACGTTTTTTTTTTAACATCTTTAGAAATGTTGGAAATGAATCTAACGCTCTGACCCAGTTTTGGACACGTATTTATAACCACTTCTCTTTAGTGTGTTGGTTACTTTGTCAGCAACATTCTGCAAAAACTACTCAACTGAAACCCGGCAGGAGCGATGTGGGTTTTGGTTCCGAATTGAGCCCATTAGAATTTGGTGGGGATTTGCTTAAATCTATGATTTCTGTGAGAAGATGCGGGTTTGCACGGATCCGGACGGTAAAAAAAAATATCGGGCGTATTTAAGGAATCATTCATCTATGAGTGTGTGGTGCAGGTCCAAATCAAAACCCATGACATCATAAGTGCATTGGCTCGGCCCAAAACAACAGATGTCAAACACAGCCTTAGATGGTGTTGTGAGTCACTTTCACGCTCGGAACATTTACCTCCAGCATGAACCGGATCTGTAAATCATTTCAGAATCTACCAGCCTTGACTCTGTGCACACTTTGGGTTTTGATCGTCACCAGAGCGAGAAGCCCGCTCCGAAACAAACGGCCGAGTTTAGATCTACCGTGTTGAAACAGTCATTTACCACAGCTCTAAGCAGCGACATCATCATCATCATCGTATGAAGATGAACACCCCGGAGAAGTACTGAATGCTTGTAGCTGTCTGTCGCGTGTCAGTGGATGAGAAGTTTCTGGTGAAACCGGGCCAGTGGGAGATGATGGAAATGAGCAGGACTCTGTGTGACATAATGCGTGGCACCGGGCCATGAGTCAGAAACAGACGGGAGCTTTTTTCTGTGCAGCAGCCGGGGCTTTAAAACATGACTCAGCAACCGGGCTCATAATCTTCGGACACAATCTGGCCCCGTCACGGGTTTTCATTTTTTTATTTATTTAAACGCATTTAGTTCATGTTACCATGGAGCTGCAGCACCCTGGGGTGCTTTAAAATACAAAGTGTTGGGATTTCTCTGTGCTTTGATTTGCACAATGTTGACACTGAAGTGCTAATTTGTTCAATCCAGCGGATTATTGTCATCCTGTGTATATTGGAAAACTAGTTTTGCTGCTTCTAAAGATGAAAGAAAGGAAAACTCTTTTCAAAGTTTTACTGCGGTGATGATATAAGGTCCTCTTCCTTCAGGGTTATCATTCTAAATGATATTTTATAATAAGCTTTTCCATTCAGGCTTACCGTATGTTCACCAACCAGGGCTCTAATTCTCCCCGCTAACCCTGAGGTCAGGTTCAGGGTGTGTCACTGGATCCTGTATTTGGACAGGATATTCAAATTCTGATGCATGATGTTTGTTTTTCAGTGTTTGAAGGGGTGGGGCTGGGGTGGTGTTGCCGTCCACTGAATGGTAACTGACTAGGGTGATGGCTAACGTCATGAGGATTCATGTTGCTGGTTCTGATGTTTCAACCAAGTATTGATTATCACCTGCTGTCTCATTATTTGTTCATCGCTAGCAAACATGTGGGGCGTGATTTGTTTGAGGACTTAAAGGAACCCTGGTGTCTCTGTTGCCACCTTAGGGCGCCATAACCTCTCAGGACTTACCCAAACGCGTCTTCACACAACACATCAGTATTAAAGTGGTCTCAGGGGGGGTGGTCCCTTCTGTTGATGGTAGTAAGTCCTTCTATGTTAATCAGTCGGGTTCTGATAAAGTGAAGCACAGCATGAATTAAATGTGTTTAGACTCGTTCCTGTCTTTTATATGATCTTTTATCAAAATGAAGAGTGGACAGGCGGTCGGTCCTGATGACATACTGGTGGAGGCAGGGAGGTGTTTAAGAGAAAAGAAAGCTGATGCCCTGTATTTTGGACTTCTAAATGTAGCTGATTCATTTTTAAAACTTTGAAACACGTAACACAGCACACACTCTAAAACGGCGGTATCAAAGTCAATCAGAGAGGAGTCCGAAATTTAAAAATGGAGTCCAAATTGAGGCTCAAATATTGTCAATATTTATTGAAAAACAGAATTAAAATGGCCATGAAAGCGGTTTTAGAATCCCAAACAAATCAAGGCGATAGAAAAAAAACACATTGACTAATTAGACTTATTTCAAAATAAGATACGTCACCATCGTTAATGTTTTTTTTACGTCTATCTTTGTCGGTCGTCAGTTTTTCACTGGATCATTTCCAATGAAAAGCTTTGATCACAGGAAATAAAAAAATAGCCAGAAAACTACGTATTTTTTTTCCTCCACTCAAATATGAACTCATACTATTTATTTAAAAACACAAACAAAAGTAATCACAACATTTAAAACTGTGATCAATCGGGTGAACCTGCAAACATTTCCAACGCAGAGATCTTCACTGTTTGCCTTGTGGTTGGAGGAAAAGATCCAAAAAGAGAAACAATAAATCCATTTATGTTATATTATTTGTATACTACCCTATCAGCTCTTCAAATATGCAAACAGTTTTATTACCCGTGGTGCCGGGAAACGGTTCCATTTCCCATCTGTCTTGAAAAACCCTGTTCTCAGATTCCAACTCTGATAAGAGCGTCAACAAACAGGAAGGGAACTTGCACTTGTAGGGCTTGACTGACACGCCAGCAGTCGCAATGCATTCTGGGACTTGTAGTATCCGTGGTGCTCATCCTGTATTGTAGCGGCTCAGATATTAAAGAAATGAGATACGCCTCATATCCCCCTTGTAGAAAGTTCTTTGTTTATGTTTTGAAATAATCTGACTGGCTGAATTCAAACAGTATTTTTTTTAAAAAGATGATCTGTTTTTCCAGGAGGGATGCAGGACTACAACTACCTCCACGGAAACTGTCTGGAAATCACCTTTGAGCTGAGCTGCTGTAAATTCCCCCCCGCCGCTGAGCTCCACATGGAATGGGATCTGAACAGGGAATCTCTGCTGGCCTACATCGAGAAGGTAGACTCTGCAACCGAAACGGGAGCGGTGATGATCCGCCGTCACTCTAATCTCCCTTTCTTCTTTTTGATAAGTCTATGATGTCATCGCAATATGGAAAATTCAACAAGTTGTCCTTTCAGATTCATATCGGTGTCCGTGGTTACGTGAAGGACGCCGTCAGTGGAGCAGGTCTCCCTGATGCCGGTATTGTGGTGGAGGGCATTCGTCACAACCTGACCACAGGTAAATTCGGGGACTACTACCGCCTCCTGCTGCCGGGATCGTACAACGTCACCGCTGTGGCTCTAGGGTGAGTAATAGTATTCATAATTCCTTTTTCTCCAGGTTAACTTCTACCTGGAATCTGCTCCCGTAGTCCATGGAGACTCCTGTCTCACCTCATCTGTCCGCCCGTACGTCACCACAGCAAACAAGAAGGGGCTCAGAGCCAATCCTTGATGCAGTCCCACCTCGAACCCATCCGTCACTCCTCCTGCACACCTCACCGCTGTCATGCTGCTCTCATACATATCCTGTACCTCTCTAACATTCTTCTCTGTCACGATAATGATCTCTGTGATCTCACACACCCACACAAAAAAACAATTTAGTCGGTTTTCCGGTTTAATATCAAAGATTGGAGACGGACCAACAAAGTAAATGTGTTATCTCGCTCCTCAGATCATTAAACGATGAATCTCAGCGTCTGTGTCTCTGACAAAGTGTCTGCCAAAGAATTCCAGCTACTGCTTCCTGTTTGTAATTGCTGAGTCACTCTTTGTTGCTGACGGGGAGAAAAAAACAACAACGTCACTCGTTCTCGTTTTCTCTTCACAGTTACGCACCAGAGACCATCCAAGGTGTCCAGGTCCTGGAGGGTCAGGCCAAAGAACTGAACTTCACTTTGACTCCCGTGGTCAGCAAGATGACAAGTAGCATCAGCGAGATGACAAGTAGCATCAGCGTCACTACAGTCTCCACGCCGTCCACCAGTGAGCCACACATCTCCACCACCATCACCAGCTCTTCCGACTCCACCCAAATCCAGGGGGCTCCGAACCAAAACCAGCCGGTCCAGCCCCAGGAGTTCCGTCACCACAACTACGATGACATGGAGCTCTTCCTACGCAAGTACAGCAGCAAGTTCCCCTCCATCGTCCACCTCTACTCAGTCGGCCGCTCCGTGCAGAACCGCGAGCTCTACGTGATGGTCATCTCGGACAATCCCACCGTCCACGAGCATGGTGTGAGAAGCTGCCGAAAAAAGGGAGAAAATGATTCTTGCTTCCATCTACTGAATCTACTTGTTGTTTATTTTCACGTCAGGTGAGCCAGAGTTCAAGTACGTGGGGAACATGCACGGCAACGAGGTAATGGGCCGAGAGCTGTTACTCAACCTCATCGAATACCTGTGCCGTAACTACGGTACCGACCCAGAGGTCACCAAGTTGGTCAACAACACCCGCATTCACATCATGCCCTCCATGAACCCTGACGGCTATGAAGTAGCCAACGAAGGTATTAGATAAACGTTCACACACGCAACTATGACTGTGTTTACGTGCACACCAGCATCAGGGATATGAACCTGATCCTGGTCGCTTATTAATGTGGTTCTTCTTACCCCTGAATACGTGAAGAATAATAGTATCTAGTAATAATGGTATAGTGTGTATATATATATATATATATATATATATATATATATATATTAATTTGATTTGCTGAATTAATTTCAACAAATCAGAACACATACACAATGCCTACCAGGCTTACTTCCACTATAATCCTTCAAAATAAGAGCACTTAAAATACACTACTCCTTATTATATTAAACTTGAAAGAAGTAAATAAATAAATCGGGCAGGTAAGACTATGAAAATCGGTTATCGGCATAAAAATTCGATATTCGGGAAGTAAAGCAGAGGCGGAGCTGAGTTGGGTCCATCATTCCTTGCTCTGACATCACTCCATGAGAAGTTCAAACAACCGTTAGGGAGTCGCCGGTGTCCTTCCGGCAGCAACGCATGCTGTGTTTACTCGTACTCACCTGACTCTGACTCATCATCAGCACTTGTTTCCTCACAGGTGACGTACGGGGCCACAAAGGCCGCAACAACAGCAACAATTTTGATCTCAACCGCAACTTCCCGGACCAGTACGTCAACATCACGGCGCCCAGACAGCCGGAGACCATAGCTGTGATGAGCTGGACGAAGAGCATCCCATTCGTCCTGTCAGCCAACCTGCATGGAGGCACGACCTTTTCAGCTTTCACTACTATAAAGATCCAAGTATTTCAATGTCACTGTCTCTTTAAGGATTTTAGAAAGGTGTGCTGTTTAATCCCAAGTCACATAATTAGATTTTAGAAACCAGTTCTATGATATAAATAATACGATTACATTACAAATCCACATTGTGAAAGTAAATAGGGGGTTTTATTTTTAAACTTTCATTTGATTAAGGTTTCAGGTTTTCCTGCGTGAATGAAGATTTGTGCATGAATGAACATTCCTGCCGGCTGCGTTTTTTCTCGATCGGGTAACGCAGTCCGTGATTTTAAGTGCTGCGGTCCGGTCAGGTGGTTCGGACGTGAAAGTAACTCAAATCGACGCTCGCCCTCAGATCTATTCTTCACGTGTCTGATCGTTCTTATCTTTGTGTTTGTGAACGTTAGGCTCCCTGGTGGTGAACTATCCCTACGATGACGACAGAAATGGCAGAAATGTGTACAGCCAGTCACCTGACGACGCGGTCTTTCAGCAGGTGTCCAAAGCCTACTCGCAGGTAACGGGACACTATTGTCCTGCTTCAGGCTGAGATAATGCCTGCTCTCAGCTGGAACAGGAGATTTGTGATACAAAAGAAGGAAAAAAGAAAAAGAAGCTTCTGGCTTTGTGTGAAATGAGACGAGGTTTGAAAACTTGACTACAACGGCGCTCATTGTGTTTGCGCAGGAGAATGCTCTCATGCACAATGGACACCCTTGTGTGGACCTGTATCCTACAGAACATTTTGAGGATGGCATCACCAACGGCGCCAAATGGTACAACGTCCCCGGTACGTCCGAGTCCGCCTGTCTGTGTGTGTTTTTCCTGCTGACACAGGGAAAAGCTCTTTTTTGGCATTTTAAATATTTGTTTATTCACAGAATCCGGTCCTTATTAGCCGAGACGTCTCCGTTCTCTCTTTTATAGCCTCAGAACACAAAGAAGATTTCTGTTTCTTACTTAGTTTTGTCGCTCGGTTTGTTTGCTGAGGGTCTATTCATTCAAATGAAAGCTCTCCTTATCATAAGGTTCGGTTCTGCTGTTTCCATAGCAGTTAATGCGGCGCTGCAGTTATGGGCTGGATATCTATTGATGTTTGTTTTATTAGATCATTTGACAGGGATGATTATAGCAGGCATTGAAAGATTTTGATAAGAGGAAACGGACAGTATAAAGGACTTCTGGTCCATTTGCAGGCTGTGTCTCTGGTGAGACTATCGCTGAGCAGGACTGATAATATTATTAAACGTTAAAACTAGGGCTGCGGTTCTCGATTATTCTGGGGGTTAGTTCTGGGGCCATTTTCTTTTAAATTAAATCGCTTTGTTCAGGAGTAATAGTAATACACAAAAAAGAAAACACGACCGGTCTAGTGAATGAAGAATCAATTGTTCCCCCTTTTTAAAAAAAAAACAACCTTTTTATTTGCTTGAATTGCAATAATAACTCTCCACAGCTATAATAACAAATGAGACTTCTTGTTTCCAGCCCTTTTTAATTTGTTCACAACATCAGTATATCACGAGTACTGTTGGTTTTTCTTGGACGTGTTTCCAGAGCAAATTATTTCTTACTTTCCCATTTATTTCTCTGAAAGTTGGTATTATAAACTCATTTATGGCAGTACAGAATCCAAGGAAACACGGTTAAAACAAAGATTCCCAAACCCCCAGAGTCACTTTCACAATCTGTCAGTCTGTGTCTGACTTTTTAATCTCCCCAAATTTGAGGCAGAGTGAGCATCCGTTCGCACCCAAAGATAGGTTATCCCCCTCTTTACCTCGCTTCACCAGGAGAGGTGCGAGGACATGAGGCGATAATGATTGTAATAATAACTTAAGTTTATAAAATTCAATTCAAGGATGGGTCCATAGATGATTGACAAAAAAAATCTAAACCAAAACAAAACAATTATTGCAAAGGATTTTTTTCCACATGATCAAACATTTGCATTTAGGCGGAATTTGCCAGCCAACGTGTTTGTTTGTGCATATAACTTAGGACAAAGCCTGTAAATGTCCCTATCATCTGATAGATCATTAGTTATGATACGCTGCGGGGACATTTTTGTCCCTGACACGCTGTGAGTATAGAACTTGTTTACACAGTGAGTTTGTTTTGACTGTGAGGTGGGAATGATAAAACTCCAGCTAATGACATCAAAAACAAAATCAAAGCCTAAAGTCACTTCAAGATTGAGACTGAACTGTCTCCTCCAGGCGGCATGCAGGACTGGAACTACTTGAACACCAACTGTTTTGAGGTCACCATCGAGCTGGGCTGCGTGAAGTACCCCAGGTCCAGGGACCTGCCCAAGTACTGGGACCAAAACCGACGCGCTCTGCTTAAGTTCATGCAGCAGGTGATGAAGTTCAAACCTTCGGCTCCGGCTTCCTCACTGAGTCCGGTTTTGCATCGGCTCACATTTTTAATGTGCTTCTCCAGGTCCACGTTGGCATCAGGGGCACCGTGTCTGACAGCAAGGACGGTACCGGAGTCCCCAACGCCACCATCTGTGTGGAGGAGATCCAACACAACGTTACCACGGCGCACGGCGGGGACTACTGGAGGCTGCTGGCGCCAGGAACCTACTCCGTCACCGCGTTCGCTGACGGGTTGGACTCAGATTTATGAAGGACGTCAAACATTTCGGCGCCGTCAGGTTCTGTTTATGCTAATTCACTTAATCCGGTGTCCAGATATATTCCTGTGAGGACCTACGCCACGGTTTCTAAAGACAAGGCGGAGGTGGTGGACTTCAGACTGATGCGGCCAAATTCAGACCCGAACGACCAGTCTGCCAACGGAACCGGACCCACACAGAACCCATCTGAGAAGGCCTTCCAGAGCCTGATCAAGGAGCTGTCTCTGGGCCAGGGTTTGGATCAGCTGGTCACCAGCACCGCCATAGAGAGCAGCTTCCGCTACCGGAACTACAATGAGCAGTCGGCCTTCCTCAGAGGCCTGACGCTCAACTTTCCCAGAACCACATCGTTACGTAGGTGAGGTCAGCCGCCGTCCCGTCGGGTCTCCGCTCCGGTTCTTTTCTTCAATGGTTAACGATTATGTCTGTCCTCTGTTCCCAGTCTGGGCCAGAGTGTGGAGGTTAGAACCATCTGGGCTCTGGAAATCTCCAACAAACCAGGAGAAACGGACCCGTCCAAGCCTAAGATCCGCTTCGTGGCAGGGATTCACGGGAACGCTCCTGTGGGCACGGCGCTGCTGTTGGAGTTCGCTGCATTCCTGTGTATCAACTACGGCAAAAGCCCGGCCATCACCAGCGTGAGTGTCTGGACTCCTCCAGAATTATAACACGGGTTGATAGCCCGGTCCGAAGTTCTGGTCTGGAATATCTTTTCCAATGTGGAGCTATTCTTATTTATGAGGCTGCCTCCATCTCCATCGTCTTCTCATGACGGTTCTTTCACATATTTCCTCCACGTCATCGTGAGAGTGGTTCTTCATTTGAGATGGATTCGGGCCAGAAGGTTCTGGTTCTGTGTGTGGACGGCTGAGAATGTTTTGTTTTTTTTAGGTCACAGGAGGAACACATTTATCCCTTTTTGTTCTCTGGGACATCTTTGCTCTTTATTCTGTCTCAGTCTGGTTCCGTTCTGAACTGGTTCTGGTTCCATTCTGAAGAACAGAGTCTGTGGTTCCAGTGCGTCTATAATTGTTCCTTCCTCTTTTCCTCTTCCTCAGTTCATCAATCAGACCACGATTGTCATCGTTCCCTCCATCAACCCAGACGGGCGAGAGCAGGCTGTGGAGAAGCAGTGCAACTCCAGCCAGGGCCGGACCAACGCTCACGGCAAAGACCTGGACACGGACTTCTACGGTCAGTCAGGTGTGTGTGTGTGTGTGTGTGTGTGTGTGTGTGTGTGTGTGTGTGTGTGTGTGTGTGTGTGTGTGTGTGTGTGTGTGTGTGTGTGTGTGTGTGTGTGCAGATGTGAGTGGAGAGGCAGGACACTGACGGAAACTAAAGAATAATATTAATTCTCTTTGTTCAGTCCAGATTTGTAATAAATAAATAACCTTGTTTCTACTTTTGCCATTAAAAAACTTAAAAACTTAAAAGCACCATTTCCTGTCCACCTTTCTCCTCCAGGAAACGCCTCTCAGCGCGTCGTGGCGTCCGAGCCGGAGAGCAGAGCCATGATGGACTTGATCCAGGAGAGGGGCTTCACGCTGTCCGTCGCCCTGGACGGCGGCGCCCTCGTGGCGACTTACCCGTACGACAAGCCCGTCCAGTCCGGTAAACAAGAACCGCTCTTCGTCTGAGGCTTTATTACATCATCAGACATCAAAGCTCCAAACACACGACACTTTTACTTTGAAAGTCAAACCGCACCACTTCCTGTCTCGCTGGAGGTCCACATGTTTTAATGCTGGTGACCCAGAAGATGGATTAAACCCCACATTCTCGTTAATTCACTGATGTTGTGCAATTATACACTGATGAGCCATAACATTAAAACCACCTGCCCAAACTGTAAACTGTCATGCATACTTTTATATTACTCTTACAGATGTCTGAATATAAGCTCTAATCTTGCTTTGCAGTGGAAAATGAGGGAACACTGAAGTACTTGGCGGGTGTTTATGCTAACAACCACCCCAAGATGCACCTCGGTGACACCGAATGTTCCAATAACAGGCAGAGTACGTCAATTAAGGACTGTTAATATTTTTTAAATTCTTTTTTGCTAAGTTTGCATTTAACAACTAATGGAACTGTCGATTTCCAAGCTGGGAATATTCCAGATGGAGTAATGAGGGCAGCAGAGAGGCAGAGCCACATGGGGAGCATGAAGGTAGGTTCTGTTCCACTGCTGGTGCCATTAAATGAACCTCCATCGCAACAGAATGTTGGATTTTAACAAAATATGAAACGGAGGAAAAACACACTCCGGTCCTGAGAAACTGTCTGGAGTTCTGATCGGTTCTGTTCTTGCGTTCCCAGGACTTCAGTATGGATTTTGGCCACTGCCCAGAGATCACCCTTTATACTGGCTGCTGTTTGTTCCCTCCTGCGGACCAGCTGGACTCGCTGTGGGCGGAGAACAAGAAGAGTCTCTTGAGCATGTTAGTGGAGGTGAGACATTTAAAGCCATTCTTTTTAAACATGCCTCAAATAGATTTATAGTCAACTGTTTGACTTGTTCGCCTTTGTAAATCTGATCTAACTCCTCCCTTAGGTGCACAAAGGCGTGCGCGGCGTGGTGAGGGACAAGAGCGGGAAGCCCATCGTCGGAGCCATCATTGTCCTGAATGGGGGGGTGAGGGTCTTTTCTGCAGAGGGCGGCTACTTCCACGCTCTGCTGGCTCCCGGTAACCACAACATAGAAGCTGTTGCCGACGGCTACCAGGAACAACGCCAAGAGGTACGTAGGAGGAATAATGAGAATAATACATTTAATTTATAACGCACTTTACATTCGGATCAAGTCTCAAAGTGCTACGAGGTAAAAGCAGATAAACGCATCAATAACAAATATAATAATAATTCTATAAAAGTGTGGCTGATGACGAGCCCATCTCTATTTACAAGAGCAGTCGGAATCTGATCGTATGACAATCCGAGGGGAAAAATATACTTTAAGAGCTCGGTTCTTTGCATTGTGTAATAGTTTTGTTCAACAGTAAATACTTCTATGCACACAAGATAAAAAAAATAAAACACCTTATGGGACTTTGGGGCCGCTGTAGAATATAGATTTGAATGTAAATCAATTACATTCAAGTTATTAATCACCCTTAATTTACAACTTTCCGAAATGTGAAGTTTCTCAAACAGAACTATAAGAACTTGGGGTCAACTGTTCCGAGAAACAGGGTGTGTGAAAAAGAGGTGAAGCAATTAAGTGCGTGGAGAAGAGTGTGAGGAGTTATCTGTGACAGAAGAGCAGCAGCAGGAGTGAAAGGAAATGTTTCCAAGATGGAGGTGAGAGCAGTTCTGCTGGATGGTTTAGAGACGGTGGTTATGATCGGAAGACAGGAGGCAGAGATGAAGATGTTCAGATGTTCTCTGGGAGTGAGGAGGAAGGACAGGATTAGAAAGGAGACATCAGAGGGACAGTCCAGGTTAGACGTCCTGGAGACAAAGTCAGAGAGGACAGACTGAGATGGTTCTGACCCGTGAACAGGAGGAGGATGCTGGATCTACTGGTAGAAGGATGCTGGAGATGGAGCTGCAGGCAGGAGAAGAAGGGGAGGAGTAAAGAGGAGGTTTCTGGATGAGGTAAGAGAGGACATGAAGTGGGTAGAGCAGAAGAAGGAGGATGTGGAGTAAAAAGAAAACTCCACCTTGTCTGGTTTTAAATCTTTTTATGGAAATGTTAGCTGAACACAACTTTATTTTGGTGACTGACGAACGTTCAAGGCGACGATCCCCAATAAAATACAGAAGTCACACATTTTTACAGAAATTTGACGTTTAAACAAAAAACAAACTCCTAGAACGTCTGGAGACTTTCCTCCGGCTCCCATTAACTGTTTATGTCTATGACGGGCGGAGAGCGGAGCACACAGAATCTCTCCACCACCTCCACCTTTCCACCGGACTGCTCTGAAATATGAAGGGCGGGGAACGCCAGCTCTGCAAACAGAACCTCCTTGATCTGGCGGCCCAGCGCCGGACTGTAGGCCGCCGGCTTCCCCCGGGGTCCGACGAGCAGAGGGTCCACCACCGAGCGGTACGTCTGCCGGTACTCTGGTACCGTGAAGCCGTGGATCATCAGCGGTTCTGACTGGCGATGAGCCGAGGTGCTTCCGGTCTCCTCTGTAGCGGCGGGTGATCCCTCGCCGTGAGGCAGCTGAAGATCCGGAATAACCGCAGCATTCCTTATGTATCTGTCCTGCAGGGGTTTCTGGGGGTCCGCCTCATTCCCCTCGCACGCAGGGATGAAATCACAACTCCAGGTGAGCACGCAGTCCCGCTCTTTAATAGTGGCGCCGTACTTCTTTGGACATCGGATGCTCCGCCTCAGGCCATAGGATCGCATGTCGCTCCTCTGGAGAATCAAAGGGTCGTGGGTTCAGAGGGTTTCTGACGGCAGCGCCAGAGAAGAGGAGCGGTAATGAAGAGGGACAGGGAGTAAAGAGGCGGACTTACTTTATGGCAACAACTCCTGGTTATCTGTTCAGACCACATCCGTGAATCAGGTCCGAAACCACATCGTCTGAAGTCCTTGTTTCCTGGGCGCCGAGTCCAGTTGACCCATTTTTATTTATTTTTTCTTTCTGTTTCAAAGTTGCGATGCAGAAAAGAGACGTTTCACGTCACCGAACAAAAAGTTAAAAGAGAAGATTGTGAGATTCTCCAGCTCTCTGAAGATCACAGCGTCAGTTTGGATTCTCAGGATCCAACGCTCCAATCCTGGTTCAGGGTTTTCAGCACAGCCTGCTGCAGATTCTGCTGAGCAGCCACACCTGTGAGCGGTACTCGCTGATTGGACCATTAACGGCCCAAAACTGCCTGGAGCAGAAGAGCTTTGAGTTCTGTTAGGAGCAACAAGAAAACCCACAAAGATAATTGTAAAGCTTTTTTGTAAAGCGTGACGTTTTTTTTTGGCTGGTTTTATACTTTGAGTTAGTAGAAAGACACAAAATTCTGAATTATATGAATATCTTGTGTCATCCACTCCAAATAAATGCAATATTCCAGAAGACCCGCCCACAAGGAAGAGTTAGTAAAGAAAACATATAAATATATGAAGTATAACAAATATAATAATAATAATGGGTTTTATGCAAACTGTGAATTTAATTACTGTGAAAATTACTGCAAAAATACGTCGTCCAGCTTTGAGAATGTTCACGAATCACCCAGACTGCAACAGTTCACTCTTAAAATAACACTTTATGAATCCCACTGGGAAATTATAAAAGTTACAGCAGCATAAAAGTAGGACATATACGCAAATAAATCACTTTAATAAAGATAATATCATTTTTATTTATTCACGTACACAAAATCCATAATTAACTAAATTGTTTTCATGACAATCATTTAATATCAATTTGATTTAAATTGTAATACCTTTTTGTCTTTTTTAATTATTTTAATTTTGAAATTATTTGTAATTATAAAAAATGTTTTTAAATTGAACCAAATTTAATTAAAATTAAATTTAAAAAAATTAAATTAATTTAATGCTTATAATACTTTTTTTTTTTTTAGTCAATTGCTTTTTATAACTTTAACCTCTTAACCTTTTTCTAAACTTTTAAGATTAATTGTTAAAAATGTATTTATTTAGAATAATTAAATCTTATGTTTAGGATACGGAATGACAACAAAGTTGGTTCTTATTTTTCAAAATAAAAGTCTAATCCACTATTGTGATGAAATGGGACCCCCGGTCATTCAGGGGGTCTGGAGTGGAACTGAAGGATTCTTCTCGTTGTGTTTCAGGTGATAGTCTCCTCCTTTGAAGCTGCCAGCTTAGTCGTCATAGAGTTTGACATGGACAACAGCATCTTCGGTCTGCCCAGAGAGTTTGTGGTGGCCAGTGCAGGTAAGCAGGCCTAATAATATTATTATTATTATTATTATTATAAAAGCTAAAAGAACCTTACATAGTGTGGCTTCATTTCGATTTTTAACTATTACTAAAAATCACCATGCTTTATTGACGCAACTCTTGCTTAAAGTTTTGACTTTTTACATGTGTTCTAATGTTAAAATTCCTTTTTTTCTCTCTCTTGCTCTGTCTCTCTCTCTCTCTCTCTCTCTCTCTCTCTCCCTCCCCCCCTCCCTCCCAGCCGCCTCCATGACGGCGCTGGTGGTGACGGCGTGCATAATCTGGTGCGTGTGCGCGGCCAAGTCCAACCGCCAGAAGGACGGATTCCACCGCTTGCGGCAGCACCGGGATGATTACGAGGACGAGATCCGGCTCACCTCCATGGGCTCCAAGAAGTCGCTGCTCGCCCACGAGTTTCAGGACGAGAGCGAGAGCGAGGAGGAGACGCTGTACGCCAACAAACTCTGAGAGGCGCTGCACTCATTCTTTTTAATTTAATTTTTTATTTAGATCTTCCCCCTTTAATGAATCCCACCCCCCCACCCCCCCAGGCCCAACACAGAGAGCAGCTTGGACTCTAGGCTGCACCTCTGGGTGATTGATGAGGACACACCCTCAAGATCCGAAAGCTTTTCTTTTCTTTTTGCTCCGTCTGGATGAGCAGAAAAATGACAGAGAAGTTTTTTTCTTCGGTCCTCGTCCGTCCCCTCTGAGAGCCTCTCGTCAGGCAGAGGAACTCTGGAGGACCCCCGTCTCCCACCATCTCCCCACTGGTATCACAACCTTTGTGCAAGTTCTGCCGTCGAGTCGTGAAATCAGGAGCGACGTCTGTCCTTTTTTGTTTGCCCCCCCTCCCCCGGGATGCTGAGTTCAGCACCGTGCCTTGGCCTCCGCTCACAGTTCTCGGCTCGCAGAAACGCCACAGCAATCGGCAGCGCAGTGAATGCATTCCGCCTGGTCCATTTTGCGCGTTTCCAATCCATCCTTTTACTCAGGAGGCGGGAAACCAGAGGAGTGACCGTGAAGGAGCGGCTTCATTCAAATGTTGCACTTTTTTTTTCTTTCTGCCAAGGCGACTGTAGATCCGCAGGAGGGAAAGGAACTTCTCGGGAACGCTTGAATGCATCGGGGAGAATCTGCTACCGATGAGACGCCGAAGTGAATGCCCCCCTCCTCTCGGAAGAAGTAAAGGGGGCGGGGCCTCTCTTGTCTGCGTGGAGGTTTGCTGGACTCTAAACATAAAAGAATGTACTTTCTTTTTCCCGCCCTTTTCTTTTCTTTTGATTCATCTGTTGTCTGCAGACGATGTTTTTCCCACAGTAAGAATTCTCAGTGCTGATTTTATTTGAGTATCTTACTTTTTACTCCCCCCACAAAAAACATCAACAAATTGTTGAAACTTGTCCGTCCGTCTGTCTTTTGATCGCCACGTATAAACTTCTGCCAGAGCCACCGAACCGAACTCAGACATGCCATAGAAAGCTGCAGGGCGTGCGGCTCAAACGGACCTTTTAGCAGAAACTTTAGTCCCGGTCCGGTTCGGACCTCGTCAGCAAAGAACTATTAGTGCGGTTTAAAAATGTGAGATTTCATTTTGAGGTTTAATATGCAATTATGCAGAACTTTAACATCCATACTGTTACTTGCAGCGGGTCGTTAAACTCCTGGACCCACTGCAGGTTCGTCGAGAGCGTGTTTCAATCACAAACAACCACGAGAGTTCTCCTTCCACTTTGAGAAGAGTCCTTTGCTTCTTGGCATCGACACAGCTGTTACTGTTTAAGTTAAGAACCGGATCTATCTGCGTCGACACAGTTGGTTTTGTAAATGATTTTTTTCCTTCTATGTCAATGAATGTGTGTGTGTGTGTGTGTGTGTGTGTGTGTGTGTGTGTGTGTTTGTAAATTTTCAAAGTTGAACGTACGGGCGTGAGTTTTGAGAGTAAAGCGTCTTTCAGGGTCCAGCGGCGTCGGTGAGAGAATTTTATATCAACTGGAGTCCACAGTGAAAAATGTTTTTTTTTGCCAAGAGTGAATGTGGAATTCCTGTTTCACTGATGAATGCACTCAAAAACCACAGTGAAATAAAACATCTCATTCTCGCCCGCTTCTGTCTTGAACTGTTTGGCATAGATTATCTTTTATTCTGAAATTGTGAAGTCACATATTGTGCTTTTGGCGCCCCCTGGTGGCCATGAGCGCCTGCAGCAGCTTCTTGAAATTAAAACTTACTTATTAAATACTACATTTTGAAAGAGATTTGAAGAATTTCCAAAGCAAGTTTCACTTTTTTTAAATTAGGGGTCATGAACTGTAAAGAAATTAATAAATTGCACAACAGGTGACAAGTTAACTAATTAAAATTAAGTCTTTTTCAATCCAACTAAATAATTTTAGTTGGAAATACTGAATTGAATTATGTCACCAGGGGAAATCCTTTTCTTAAATCACCTAGAATCATCTTTCTATAGTGTTTAGTATTAGTCTAGGAAAAACTGCCTGAATAAAATAATGTCAGATTCATTCATCAATAATAAACAAATATTTATTTAAAGTTTTATATTTTAAGTTCTTTTGAAGGTAAAACCATGAAAAAACCTTTTTTTTTTAAAAAGGGAAAATTAAAGAATTTCCAACATTGAAATTTCACTTATTTATGCTTTTGTGGTCTAACTATTCACTGTAAAAAGAAAGTTGTTCATGAACTTAAAGCAATTACTTAATTAAATTAAGTATTTTTGTCTAAATTATTCATTTAAGTTGAAAATACGGAATTGAATTACGTCACGAGGGGAAATTATTTTCTTAAATCACCAAAATCATCTTTTTTTGACAGAGTGCAGTATTTGTCTTAAAATGATGCTGGAATGAAATATGCACCAATAATAAACCTTTATTTATAGTTAAATATTTTAGTTTTAAAAATATTAAAAACGCTGGCTTTGACTCCACTGTCTCAAAGCCAGTGGAGGCTTTGACACAGTGGAGTCAAAGCCTCCACTGTGGCTGCACCGGGAAGAATGGGCCGGAACTCCACCGTGGTGACTTCAGAGATCTCCAGTGTAAGAATTTGGTTGCGATCTTTGCTGCACAAGATGGCACCACCAGCGTTGAAGTCCAGGGGGGCCCATGCCCTTTTAAAAAGGCGATGTAGGTATTGGATAACATTTTAGTCTTATCAAATAAAATCAAAAAAAGTTTTTATGCAAATTTCATAAATTTCATATGCAAGATTCAAAACAGTAAAGTCAAAAATGCACACATTTATTTTTTCCACAGTGGGGATAGTTCGATAGGTAGACGATAGACGATAGTTTTTGACACAAATGTTTTATAATACTGAGAATACTGACCACCGCGACCTTTAATGTCCTGTTAAAGCCCTTTGATGTCCTTACAAAGAAAAATAAAACTATTGGAAAATATATTTTTCTGCATTTTATTTCTTTCACGTGGTGTACCCCAGGGCTCCATCCTTGGCCCCTTACTCTTTTAGATATACATGCTGCCACTTCAGTCAAGTTTAGTCAAGGGGCCAAGGATGGATCCCTGAGGGATTAAAGGGGTCATCATAGCTATTGAGAAAATCCTATTTCATAAGTAGGAATTTTTCTTTGCCATATTAAAGCATGTGAGAGTTTACCAAACATAATTATCGTAACTTGATAAAACCCCAAAAGTCTAATAAGGGTTGAATAGATTTCCTTAAATTAATTCTTTTCTAATTAAAATGTACTATTTTCATTTTATAAGTCTGATTTTTCTTTACTGTCTAAAAGCATGTTTGACCAAATCCTTTGTCATTTTATGGTAAATTTAGAGCATGGAAATTCATTTAGAGCAAAGCAATTAAAATAATAAATGCCATAAGTAAATAAAATGTGCAAACCAAATACAATTTCTTGACAGTTTTGTTTTTCCTTGGCTCTTTCGGCCATTAAAGGGTTGAGGTGATTATTTTAAATTCTTTAGAATGAATATAAATATGTGATGAAACGTGAAGTGGCCTATAGGTGGCGCTGGTTATATAACTAGGTGCTGGTACACGTGGAGTCTGGGCGTCTCGGCTGAGCTGAGGAAGAAAATTACTCTCACTTGATTGGTTAATACACGACTTCAACTGTCATGTGACACATCCCGGAAGTTGGTGACGTCTCAGAACAACAAAGATGGCTGGGATAGGAAGCAGCAACTATTGGGAAGGTAAGAACAAATTTGAACATATTAACAGTAAAATAAGGTGTGATTACTTCTTGAGTCATTTTTTTAATAACAGAAGTTAATTTAGTGGACTCGCGCGGGATGTTTTCCCTTTGGTAAACAGTCAAACCCTCAAAGTTCACGTTCATTAGCTCGCTAGCTGTTGGTCTTGTACCTGAACGTTATTGTCTAATCTGTCAGAGCCGTTCCCTCTAAACGGTTTATCATGGAGGCGCAGAGGAGATCTTAATGTCAGCAGTGGGAAACATTGTGTTAAGGTCTAATTGTGTCTCTTCGGTGTTCCCGTTTCACAGATTTGCGGAAGCAGGCCAGACAGCTGGAGACTGAACTTGACCTGAAGTTGGTCTCCTTCAGTAAACTGTGCACGAGCTACAGCAGCTCCAGAGATGGACGGAGGGGAGAAACGTAAGATCTGCTTTTACCACCAAACCTCACACCCGTAGATGTTCAGCCACTGCGCTCATGTAACGTGGAGATGTATGAGTATAAAAAAACATCTAATGCGTTTTAGTTGTAAAGTTGCAAAATACTCAAAGTTGCTTTACAGGCACACAAAAAAAGGGAATTCAATTCAAAATGCTTTATTTTTCCCTGAGGGGCAATTAAGATGCATGAAGAGTAAGACTCATCAATGTACACACATGACAACTCACACGTATAGTTTTATTTATAAGGCACTTTACATTTGGATCGAATCTCAAAGTGCTACAAGATAAAAGCATTAATAAAAGATATATAATAATAATAATATAAAAATATGACCAAAAAGCAGAATGGTTAATTAAAAGTTATAAGTTCTGCCAAAAAGGAAAGTTTTAAAGTCCTTTTTTTAAAGTTTCTGTCGTCTGGGGAGCCCTCAGATGGTCAGGGAGGGCATTCCACAGACGATGGGCAGCAGAAGAGAAAGCCCGATCACCCATGGTGCTGAGATTAGTCCGGGGGAGGAGGAGACGGTATGAGTGCGTAGAAATATTAGCATTACTATATATTGTAAAAAATAACCAAAAAAGAAAACCTCAAACAGTAAAAGCAGAGTAATTTAAACGCTGAAGAGTTATTGCAGTCTTTAATGTGTTTGGGTAGGGAGCTATCGAGAAGGCTGTCACCCCAGGTCCGGTGCTTGGTTCTGAGTGGTGTGTAGAAGAGGTTGGCGTCAGAGGAGCGGAGGCGTCAGGAAGGAGTGTGAGGTTGGAGGAGGTCAGTGAGGTAGGAGGGGGTCTGGTTATGGAGGGCTTTGTGGATAAGGAGAACGAGATTGAGTTAGATACAGACCCACAGGGAGCCAGTGGAGGTTCTGGAGTACAGGGGTGATGTGGTCATTAGAGTGTGTGTGGGAGAGGAGGTGAGCAGCGGAGGTCGTATTTCCTCTGCCGAAGAAGGAGGTTATGTTTTCACACGCGTTTGTTTGTCTGTATGTTTGTTTTTGACCAAATAAGTGAAAAATTAATGGACGGATTAAGATCCAATTTTGCCCAGAGGTAGTTTTGGGAATTTCGTAAAGGTGATTACATTTTCTTGAATTTATATGTTTCCCAGCATTTAAAATAAAACTAGAAAAAAGTACCCAGACCGCAAAACGTCCGCCGAGACACAACAGTGCCCAAAATTTCTCCATTAATGTCTGAGTTATCGCCAGGCTCTAAATCTACCGGCAACTCAAACAAACTCTCTTAAAATACTCTGCAGCCGCTCGTCTCCTGCGCC
The DNA here is from genome assembly GCA_037951165.1 of Lophius americanus. Lineage (NCBI taxonomy): Eukaryota > Metazoa > Chordata > Actinopteri > Lophiiformes > Lophiidae > Lophius > Lophius americanus. Next base: position 154,382 of record JBBDHG010000087.1, on the reverse strand, counting down.
TTCCACTTCAGCGTCTCTGTTCAGCCCACTGAGCACCCAACTCCACCCCAAATGGAACATTGAAGGAATCAAAAACCACATTGTGCTGCAGAAACACGTAACATCACAAACATGAAGTCACCTCTAGGATATAACAAAGTTACGTCTGGGTAAAGTTTCAAGAATACGTTTTGACCTTTGGTGGAGGTTTTACTCTCCGTGTGCTTATTCTAGTCCAGGACTGTGAATGTGGTGCCATGCTGGCGTAAGTCCAGTCGGGATGTAATGAAGGCATGGATAGATATTAGAGCTTCAGCAGAGGAGACGATGGGCACAGAGGGACTTTCTCCTTGAGGCGGAAAAGGGAAGATCTGTTGATTTGTTTGATGTGGTTTCTGGTTTTTGCTGCCGAAAACTACCAAGAAAGTCAATCTGAATTTGTGCAGAGGAACAATACACCGTTGTAGTTTCTGGATTACATGAAAAAATCTGGAAAATATTTGAGAGCCGAAATATGAGAAAGTTTTATAATTATGTTTACGAAAGGTCCAATTTTGTTTTCTTTGTCTCACAGGCAAAACTCTCCTTAAGTCCACAACCATTCTCTTCTATTCATTTCTGTTTTCTTAAGAAAAAATCTAACTTTTTAAAAATGTGTTCCTACCCTTCTTGTCCATCCAGGAAAATACCTTTTTATTTCCATTTCCAGCATGGAAAAGTGTTATTACACTGTTATTACACTGTTATTACACTGTTATTACACTGTTATTACACTGTTATTACACGGGTTATTACACGGGTTATTACACGGGTTATTACACGGGTTATTACACTGGTTATTACACTGGTTATTACACTGGTTATTACACGGTTTCATATCCACATCTGAGAAGATCAGGTAATGAACAAACAAGAGTCTCACTGTTCTAATTTATTATTGAGATTGTATTTTCCAGTGATTCAGAAAAGACTACAAACAAATGATTTTAAGCTGCCTTACTGTTTTCTATTTTGGCTGTTTCTCGTTCTAAGGTCGGACACCACCCCTTTACTAAACAACTCGACCCAGGACAGGATGTTTGACACCATGTCAGTGGAGATTGAACAACTGTTGGCCAAAGTGAGTAAATCCTCAGGAGTCCAGCACAGAGAGGAATAGGAACCACACTTCCTCCAAGAGTCTGGGTTTCCATCCATGACACAAAGGGAAAATCAATTATGACATTATAACATTATTATTATTATTATTAATCAGTTCTCTTAACACAAAGGAAGTAAGTTTGGAGAGAAAAGACCACATCTGCCTTGTTTTAGTTTACTTGTTGTGTTTCACAGATGTTTGGTGTTGGATTGGGTTTTTCTAACTTAACTGGATCTCATGACTTCTCTGATGGGTTCCATTTCTCTCCATCTCCCCGTTAGCTGACGGCAGTGAACAACAAGATGGCGGAGTACACCAACACGCCGGGTACGGCGTCTCTCAACGCTGCCCTCATGCACACGCTCCAAAGACACAGAGATATCCTACAGGTTTGACCTCTTATGGTCTACATTTCTCCACCTTTGGCTCCTCTGCTTTACACCGATGAACCGTAACATTAAAACCACCTACTTAATATTGTCCAGGTCCTCGTCAGCACCCTCTGGGACGCCTTTATACCAAAATCAGCATTAATTCATCCAGCAGTATTTGCTGCAGTGGCACCTTTTTCTTCTTCAAACTGTTCACCAGCTGCCTCACATGTATCCCACCCGCAGTGAATCACTTCAGCGCTCATTGGTCATAATCTTATGGCTGATTGCTTTATGAACTCTTTTTAAAATGTGTTTTATATATATTTTTATTCTTTCCGTAAAACACCGGCTGGAGCTCAGCTGTTTCCTGAAACGCATGTTTGTCTTGTCCTCACTGGAGAAGAATAAGTAAAAAAATAATGAATACAAGGTGTTTTTATTTTTTTTAGCTCGTCATAATTAAAAAAAATATATATATATTTTTTTTATATAAAATATTTTTAATATTCCGAAATTTTTATTTTTCTGAATATTGCTCCATATCTTTTTTTTTTTTGCTTAATTGTTATCGTAATATGAGCATTTTGTTTTCCTTGTTCTATTTTTGATCTTCTATTTTTAATCTTATCTCCTTAACAACCCCATAAATATCATCTGTATAGATTTATAGAGTTTGTATCTATTTACTAGGGACACTGTTCTACATAAAAGTCCATAAAGGGTTAGAAATAAGATTATAGTCGTATTTGAGAATTTTAAGATGAAATTTCTCTCTTAAATTAGCCGGAAATACAGATTTCCAGATATTTTCAGGATAATTTGATGTAACCAGACGTTCGTTCGCCTGCCTGAAAACACGTCTCAGTGTCTCTGTGAAATATAACGTCTTCAGCTTCAGATTGTGTCTTAACTCAAGCGCAATGAGAGATTTTGGCTATAAATGAAACAAACTCTCTTAGTAAGATTTTTGAGTTTTTGGGATCTTCTTACTGTCTTCGTGCTCACGCCATTTTTGTTTTTCTTCACACGTTTCCTCTCTCCCTCCACGCAGGATTACACGCACGAGTTCCACAAAACCAAAGGCAACTTCATGGCCATCCGGGAAAGAGAGGACTTGCTGGGATCGGTCAGGAAAGACATCGAGTTGAGTACCGACCCACGCCGCCTCGCGGTCGATTTCGACCGTGTAGCTTGTGAACGCGCTCGTTATCGAAATGGAGAAAGTATAAAAGTATAAAACAGAGTAGAATATGTTTTTGTCTTTGCACAAATATACAATGGAGCTTCAGCGCGTCTCTGAGCAGTAGAAGGTTAACAACAATAGAAGAAACCATGTATAATATTTAGTCGTGATAATTGCAGCGGGGCCTATGATGTCGCTCCCCGAAAACCCCCCAGTCCCCCTGCGTTGCACAAGCGATACCTCTGATTAATCCCTCAACTTAAAAGGCAAGTTATTTAACTTAAGGAACAAAACTTAAATAATATCTAAGATTAACAAAACAGATTCTAGTCGCCGTAGTGACTAGAATATGAACCATCAGAGTCAAAATGTGACACAGATCTCCTCAAGTTGATTCTTATGCACCAAATTTGAACTAAATCGGACCAAAACTTTGAGAAATTATGGGCGAAAACATCTGGAGATGAGGCTCTCTCTAGTGTCATATACATACAGCCGACCTTTTACAAAATCAATCCAGTTCTTCCTTGCTCTGAGCTCTACATGGAGGTGGTCTTACGCGTGAGATGGATCTGCAGACCTCCGGATCTGTGCATTTGTTGGAGAGAAAGGTTCGATAGGGAAGTTTGGTATTTGTACCATAAATAATAATACATTTAATTTATAGTTTATAATCCAGTCCGTGTGGTCAATCCACAGAACTCATTGAAAGTATGGACCGCTGATTCTGCAGTCGTACAAAGTGGTGCCGCAGGCGCCGAATACAGAACAGACATTATTGTTCTGCCACCGATTCCTCGCGTGTTTCTTGTGGGAGGCGGCTGCAGAACCGGAACGGAGCGCAGCATCATTCACTGTCTCGGCGCTTCTTTGTTCTAGACCGTTATTCATCGGAGGCCCGGCTGGACCTCGGCTCGGAAAGGAATGTTGGCCATTAAGAAAACCTGAGAAGAAGATTCATGGTCCGGTGGGCGCCTTGTAGTGAGAATGTGTGTGAGTGATCTCTGAGGTGAGGCGGAGGCTCCTCCCTCACGGCGCCGCTGCTACACTTTCCTGTTCTTTGTCACTAATGGCTCATTTTTGATCGGTACGTCAGCGCTGCAGAATTCTTACACATCCCTCTGGTATGCAGATGATCTGAGGACGCCTCTCGCCGTCATGTCAGAATAGCATCGTGTCACATTATGTCATCTTTCCTTTGAGGCTCTCGCTGAATAAAACGTATAATTTAAAAGACTTGAAAGTATTTTAAATTATAATACACTTTCAATTTATTGAAATTATAATTTCAATAAATTGAAAGTGATATGGTTGCATATTTCTATTCAAACATTAACTTCTAACTGCCTGGTTTCCAGTAGAACCTGGCGATCAGTCCAACAATATGGACTGATCGCCGACCCATCTGGGATCGGTTTATTCAAAGATAAAAATCCGTTACCATCTCCCCCAAAACCAGGTTCAGCCTCTTCTCACTAACTCCACATCTGACTTCCTGCTCCCTAATAATGGGTTGAATAATAGATCACCTGTTGTGTTCAGAACATACACGTAACACATCGGACCTCAGAGGTTTTGAACAAATATTTGATGAGGTGTTCATGGTACGAAACATGTGTGAACTTTGGATTGTTTGTGTCCTACAGTTCAGCCCTTTGTCTCCATTAAGGGAAAAGTTCAACGCCTACCTAACCGTGTTTTTATTATTTATGCACCACGAAACGAGGGCGATTATTCACACTCCGTCAAAGAGAGGCTGAGTGAATCAAATTGATTTAAACTTAAATTGAGTAAATGAATATTTAGAGATTGATGATGGTGTTTAGTCGCAAAAACAAATCTGTGTATTCTACCAGGATTCGTTCCTCAACAGCTTTTCTGTTGTTCATGCATACAAATGAGCAAAGTTAACTGGACCTATTTTAGAGCCGCTTGTATCAGGGTACGAGGGCTTTATTATACATGATTAATAGTCGCGGCTTTATAGTCACTGGACTGCTAATCGACTCGGTGCTGATGAATCCAATCAATGCATAGAAATGAGTCGGCGGTGGCGACCCGCTCCACAGCCTAACGATGAATAATGGGCCAAAGGGGGGCGGCTAATGGGGGACTGTCCAAACCTGAGCTGAGGAATCACAACAGTTAAGAGTTGCACTCTGGGGAGAATGCAACAAGATGCTGGAGAAGCTAATCATGGTGTTAGCCTGTTAGCTTTAATCTTTATTCACAATGTTTTAATGGGTGAATATTTATTCTCCACCGACACAATTAAGGCCCCTAAATATTCAAAGCACAACCTGAACATCCATCGTTAGCTTTTCTTGTCCATTACAGCAAGCTAGCCGACCAGAGACAAGTGATGGAGAGGGTCTTATGTTTAATACTAGAAAAAAAACGCGGTGAGCGCAAACCTCCGCCAGGGCACAATTGTAGCAGAGGTTACGGAGAACTTCATAGACATTCCTACGTTATTCCCGGCCCCTTAATTGACCGACAACTCCAACAAACTCTCTGAGTATCTCTCAAACCACTCTATAGCTGCTCATTTCCTGCGCCTTCCACTTCAGCGTCTCTGTTCAGCGCACCGAGCCCCCAGCTCCACCCACAAGCAAACGTCAACAGATTTAAAGAACCTCTTGAAACTGAGCGTTTGGCTCCAACCCCAAAGGAAGATCAAAGAATCAAAGGCCGAAACAGCCACTTGACATCACTACTCCCGACGGCTTTTTATTGTATTTTATGTCATTTCAAATGCTGCGAAACACGTAACGTCACCAAATTGTAATCCCCTCTAGGATATGCCAAAAGCTTCCTCTAGGTAAAAGTTCATGCAAATCCGTCCTGTAGTTTCTCCGTAATCCTGCTCACAAACAAACAAACAGACACACAGATGTGAAAACGTGACCTCCATGGCGGTTGAGTGAGTTCACAGTTGTAGTTTTGATACACTAAAATATGATACAAGACAAGACATGGGACTCTTTCTGCTGCTCCTGTAACCGGAGGGTTCGGCCATCATTTAAAACTTAAGACACGTGTGCTGAGGACATTTGTCTGTAGCAAGGCCCCAGATTAAAAGAAATCAGGAAGCACTCCTCACAACATCTGCTTTGCTGAGCTGATGGTCCGTCCAGTGTGACTGTAGACTAATGGACTGGTTGCTCAGGAGACAGTTTGATTCATCGCAGCAGGAAACGCCCAGGTGGACTTGATAACAGTAATGGCTGCTCCCTTCCATTAAACCGAGGCGCTCCTCTAAGTGAAACACAGAAACCATTAATACACCTGTGAATCTCCAGTTCTTGCATTTCAACATGCCTCCAGTTCAACCAGTCCATTACGTCCGACTGCTGCTGTTCTGCAGGAGAGAGGTAGAACATTTTTTCAAATGATTTGATGCCGTCATTTGAAGGTAGAGCAGGAGCCGATGCTCTAACTTTTTCTGAGACGGCGTATTTATAAGACTATAATAAATAATGAAAGTCATTGAATTTGAGTAAGCTGTGTTTAGTAAGCAAAACTTTTAACTTGTTCCTCTAAACGGGCCCATAATCAGGCTCCCTACCTAGCTTTTGCATTTTCTACTGCTTTTCATGCTACAGCCAGAGGATGTAGTACGTGCATGTAGCTCCTCCTAGTGGACCCGGGTGGTATTTTGCAGCTAAGATCCCTTAGCTGGAGTCAAATTCCTATTTTTGGCCCATTTTGGGTCCGTTGTCTCTCCAACCGGTCCAAATGTCGAGTCCTCCTGGTCATATCTCGCAAAAAAAACCAAGAAAAATGGTGCAGAATATGATAAACTTTGTGGCGTTTCTATCAAATGTGATGCAGTATCTATCAAAATTCACTGATTGTTTTGTTTCACGGCGTCTCTGTGATTATAATGAAGTTAGAGCCTTTTTTTCATCTCCAAAATAATCAGTTGAGGATGGAAATATAAGTATTTCTTGAGTTTAATCACAGATTAATCACTTAGTTATGTGGACAATAATACTGACACTGAATATATATCATTTCAGGTCTTGCCGGTCCACAGACAATAAGTTTATGTAGATACAACCTTTAAGTTTATTTAAAGTAAAGTTATTCCGACGAGGCGATGAGCAGAACCGACCCAGTTCAGTTGACTCTGAAATTTGTAGGCTTCCATGCCGTAGATAAGAGTTTAACCTTTTATTGACACAGGGCCTGTGTCGGTGGTGTTTTCTCTGCCAGCAGGGGGCAGTAGAGATCTTGAGCGTGGACCAGGACGTGCTTCACTGGAAATCTTTTACGTGTCTCTGTGTTGTTGGAACTACACCCATAAAAGAAAATCCATACTGATTAAGAGAAACGGTGCACGCCCTTTCCTCCATGCCGGCGTCGTTTTACCCGACACCACCCGTGTCCGTCAGCGTTCCCGCTGCAGAACAAATTGCCATGCTGCACCATTCACAACGGCGCTGAGCTCAGACCAAGCACTCCATCTGCTCCTGCTTCCATTCTAAATGTCAGCAACAGAAAAAAAAACAATGACAGCCAGGGTGTGATTTACATCGAAGCCCTTTTTCAAAAAGCCTCGCCGGAGTGAAAGGCACCGCCGGAGGAGAGGCTTGATTTTGGGCTGGAGGCGGCCGCCGTGGCGCGTGTACCCTGAATGTTTTATTGCTGCCGAGAGAGGCGCGTTAGTTCTTGGAGAGCTCACGGTTTGCGGTGGGTGGGGTGTTTATGGCACGTATGCGCGCACACTCTTTATGCTCTAGCGCCTTCCTCTCCTGCTCTTTGTTCCGTCAGTGCCGAAGAGGAGGGTGGGGCTGTGTTGAATGAGCGGAGACCCCGGAGAGCATCTTGAGTCAGCTATTCAGGGACGCTGATTTCTAGAGTCGTATCAAACCAAAGACCCATCCATAAAGTCTTCCTGCTTCGCGAGCAGATAGCTCTCTAATGACGCATTTTTGTTAATTTATGCAACTCTGATGGTTTGTTAGTAACTATATATTGTTGAAAACAGTAATTTCATTGAGAGTATATGATGCAGTGTCTGATTATAAGTCACATTATCTGTTCTAGATTCCTACTGAGCCTCTCTGGAGGATAGATTAAGCTGCTTTTTTGACCCTCTCCCACTGCTGACTATGTGGTGACATGCAGTTATAACAACATTTCTCAAGACTTGGTCTGATTTAGTCCAAAAACAGTGCATATGAATCGACTCGAGGAGATCTACCAAATATCTATCTATCATATGTTACTCTAATAGTTCATATTTTGCTCACTAGGGGGAGTGTTTTTTTTCCCTTTTTATGAAAAATAGTTTTTCGGACATAACTCCACGTTCATTCTGAGGAGTCCCATCAGGGGGATTATCTATGCAATGCAGGGGATTGTGGGGGTTTTCGCGGATATACCCTTGATGTCGGCGACGGCGGCACAGACCTAGTTTTGTAGGAAGGGATAGACTCTGACATTCCATATCTGAATAATGTCCCACCTTATGCGGCCATTTTTACACAACGCACTATAATTTTTTGGACCTCATTAAAATGTGTTTCTTTCAGCAGTTTGTCGTTTTCTTTTTTCAGGACGTATAAGAGTGGCTCTGGGGTCAACAACAGAAGGACAGAACTCTTCCTAAAGGAGCATGAACACCTGAGGAAGTAAGTAGCATCGCCAGATGTGGGAAGTGACGCCGGTTGTTAGTGATATTTATGTGGTGGATTTATTAATCCCAGCAGTTGGAAGCTCAGAATAGCAAATAGAACCTTTCTGGATAAACCTGCAACCCCCCAAAAAACTTCACAACTTCTAGCTGTAAGATTTTGGCAAACTTCTCATACATTCGGTCAAACTGCGATCTGCCAGAAACCTCATTAGCGCCCCACCATCGTTTGGCCGACTCCGATGCGCAGCAGAACCGCAGGAGTGGGTGAAGTTTGTCGAAGTGTGTGTCCGTGTTCCTGAGTGTGAGAGGTGTGAGATGCATCCTGTGAAAAAAACTAATTAGATGTCAGTAGGACTCAAACCCACAGAGAACACATTTCAGAGGAGCTTTTAGAAATTGCTCAAATTTGAAAATCCCATCTGATAATGTTTACAGCCGGTAAAAGTAAAAGCAGCCGGATTGATTTTACCTTTGATTAAATGTTTGTTTCCTGCTGTTAGCTCCTAACGACTAATGCCTCGACGATCCCCCGCGAAGTCCTCTTAGTTCATTCATTCAAAACGGGCTTTATTGGCTCTAACACGGCATGACGAGAGCATCAGCTCTCAATCTATGAAACGGTTAGCAGATTATAAAGTGACTCATAAACCTGAAAACCGTCTGTCCACATAAAATAATCAGGTAATTCTACGTCGATTCAAAGTGTGTCGTGAACGAAGCTGTGGTTTTGACTCCCTTCGCAAAAGTCCTCGGACTGTAGTTGCAAGCTAATACTTTCATTTCCTTTAGCCCGGTTTATTTTAATAACGTGACGGAGATTTTATCCAGATAGATCCAGAGGTAGAGCGTGTCGGTAAAACTCTCTTGCTGAGCTGGAGGTAAAGTAAAATATATCACACCGGGGATTTCATGGCCTCATATTTCAGTCAAGTTGTAGCCGTTAATGAGATTCACCACCATTCACAGTCCCCCACAATGCCCCTAAAGGTTTACAGTAGCGGGACGGGAGGGTAATTTCACGTGGAAATGATCCGATGTGCCAGACTCATTATTATTATTATAATTATTATTCTTTGTTAGCGTCGTTTGAGTCGGGAGAGAAACGTGGACGAAGTAGAGATGAATGTTTATCACAACAGATGACGTCATGAGTTAGTCTGCCAGAAAGTCTAGGACTCTACAGGGAGGTTGAGATCAAAGGGTGTAGTGGTGGTGGTGGTGGCTGATGATGCTGTAGAGACAAATGAATGACGTGGTTTATTCTGGGAAGAGTGATTGTTGATGGGAAGATGGAGGGAGGGAAGGCATAACCGCAGCGAACTAGAACCACAAAGAGACTCAGATTTCAAAAAGAGAGCAGCGAGATGGAAGGTTAATGACGAAGACGTGTTTCCTGGATGTTGGATAAATGGGGCCGGTTGATGAAAACAACTTGTGATAGCAGGAAATTAAGACTGAGCATGGCAGGTGTGAACGACAGCAAGGTAGGAGAAATACGCCGTGTGGCCAGAGTGTGCAAAGGTTGAGTCTTCATGACTGAACTTTCACTCCTCTTCATCATTTAAGGAAGTATTTTTCCCTGGTTGTGATCTCACATAAAAATGAGTCATGTTTTGAAAAAAAAAAATCTATTTCTTGTCGTTTCACAATCTGGAAGTTGAGATTCTCAGAGGCGAGGTTCTGGTTTGGATTAGAAAAGACAAGGATTGTTTTTCACAGAAGACTTTATTTCATTTTCTTTCTTTCTTTTTTTTGTTGTTGTCATCGTTCAGGCAAGGCCGCCTTTTTTATTATTATAAGCACATTTCAGCAACAGGGCAGTTCAAAGTGCTTTACACAAACACTCAAGACCGTTGTGACGGAGTGCAAAAGAGCATTAAGACGTAATTAAACAGTCAAAATTAAAAACAAGTGTAAAAAAGAAAAGCGAGAAAATCAACTGTCTAAGCAATTTTGCAATTTTTATTTTTTTTGCAATTCAGTTTTTGGATATAGCCGAACTAAATAGCGATGATAAAAGGAGAGCAGAGTTAGACGATGAGGCATCGCAGGAACCTCTGGCTCGCTGCGTTCCCAGCAGTCAGGCCCTCTCATGCCAATCCAGCGCAATTTATCAGGATATTGATAATGAAATTAAACCACAGCCCATATTAGAGGGCTTCCCTGGACCGTCGAGGAGGACGGGAGAGGAAAGAGGAGAACGGGGAGGAGGATCAAGTTCCGTTTGATTGATTCTATTAGGGCCATAAAACAGGAAAGAGGGCCTAAAGAGAAAAGAACTAGAGCGGGTTTGTGGGCAGAGCAGTTTGCCTGGAGAACTGGCTTTCCTCTCTTCCTCTACCTGACACAGATTTATGATTAATTAGAACTCAGGTGATCTCGACCGAAGCGTCTTTGAAGTTGTCGTCTCGCGGCTCATCTTGTCATTAAAACCTCATTTACGCCTCCTCGGCTTTATACCCCAGACCAGTCGGCCATCAAGAAGATTTAAATGTTCCTCCGGGCCGTACCGAACATTTCCGTTTGAACTGATGGGCTGAGACTGATCACGTCCCAATGAAGAAAAAGAAAATCACATCCCCTCCAGTTAATCTATGAACGACTGCAGCGGGACCAGGATGCTTTTATTCTGAAAGGATAAATGTGGCAGACGTTCTGTAGATAATTATTTCAGATATTCTCCTGGATTCGACTTGATGAAACTGTTTGGTTGCTCATCAGTCAGAACCACGGACTCCCTGATGAAGGAGCAGGAGGTGGGCAGCAGCCAGCTCAAACCACAGAACAATGATTTTGGCCCGGAGCAGGTAGAGGATTTATTTGACTTGAGACCGGTTAGTCCCGTTTCATCTGTAGTTGAATTTCAGCTCATCCTTTTTTCTCTCTCTCTCCGTCCGCGTAGATCTGTTTTCCATCTCGCTGTGCCATAAAGGTCAGGGGCTCATGAATAAACTAGGAGGAGAGGGGAGGGAGGGGCCGGTCCATTAAAAGTTCATGCTGGAGTAGCTCTAATGGTAGCGGTCACTCCGATAAGAACTTCCTGTCAAGCAGGATTGTTTTTGACACAACAGCTGACCACTCTATGAAATTTAGGGGTGGAGCTGGTGGCTCATACATCTCCTCCGTTCGTTTTAGACACGGTTAACGAGCTTTTCTTTCTTTTTAAATCATTCATTTACATTTTTTGAATGGCATTCTCATGCATTTAGACTAAATGATGATCTGCTTCTAAGCCCGGTTCCTTTCCTGTTACTGTACGCCATCAGACTCTATAGAGTCGACGGATTAATCCTTACGTTCATAAATGACGGTTCTGACTAAAGGCGGGCGGAGGAGAGCTCTTAGTATTCCAATTCTTTTTACCCACCAGAGATCCAAACTGTTCGGATCGGGTCAATTCATCACACTGAGACAAGTAATTAGCTCGGCGCTAATGAACCGCGAATTCAGCGAGTGAGAAAACGGAAGGGAGACGCTCAAAACCGAGACCACGTAGTTCTGATCGTGACGGGACAATGGACCTCACGGCTACAGCCGCAGTTTGATGATCATCAGAACAAATTATAAATCTCTGACCCACCTAATCTCTCATGAGTCCAGCGCCGCCTCTCTCTCACTCTCTCGCTCTCTCTCTCTCTTTTACGCTTCAGCTGTCGGGGAACACAGGCAAAGGTTCTGATTGTCCGCCATGAATAGTTTATGTCCTTGTCAGTGTGGACAGTCATGTGACTGTCTGGCTCTTGGACCAAGTTAGGATAAGAATTTCTTATGTTTAAAATGAGTCGTGTTCCTATTACCATATTTTACTCATTCACCATCAAGCGTTCTCCCTCCTTTTTGGCCGTCCATTCATGCGGCAACAACTTCCTGTGTCACTGCTGCTGCTGCTCTGCACACATATCACCGCCGTTACTTTCAGCCCCACCAGCATCCACCCGAGGGCTCCGACTGAGTGGTCTCAGTACTTTACTCTCCCGAACTAAATGTATTATTATTATTATTATTATTATTATATGTGTATGTGAAACATCTGCAGGTAGTGATGAGGTCAGAACCTAGACGCCAAACCCAAAGTATGTTAAAATTCCTTCATTCTGGATTTTGTCTCGGCTACCGTCCCGTTTCACCACATCAGTTGATTCTTTTGATTTTTTTTTAAATCTGTTTGGAGAAGACAATCACTTTAGCAGCATGGGGCTTTATGCAGAACTTAGATTAATGTTCTGCCCAACTCTGTCTTGCCAAATGTGACTGAACCGGTTTATAATGTGGCTAAAGTGTCTATGCTAAAGAGTAAGGGGCCAAGGACGGAGCCCTGGGGGACACCACATGTCAAAAACACAAAACATGCTTGACGATTTGTCATTTTATGGTAAATTTAGAGTGTCTAAGATAAAAGTTTATAAATGTGAGGACATTAAAAGGTAAATGTAACTTTTGTCACCCTTTGTCTTCCGTAATAATCCCTCCTCCCTTTTGTCAAACCTTACAGGGAGTGTTTTTAATGTAGATCAAAACAGAATTCAACTGAACCTTCAGGAAGACTCCGGGATTAATCAGGTTCAGGCTGAGTAAAGATTGGTACCACAGCAACGGAGCACATGTTCTGTATGTTTACTGGTCAGTTGGTCCGGTTTGACCCGGCAGCACGGAGAAGAATCCTAACATTATGGATCGTCTGCCTCGGAGTGATTGCATCAGCATAGATAACGGAAAACGTTGTGTCCTCTGAGCGATCAATACTCCACCGCATAAGTGACCCGATCCGGGTCCCACAATCAGATTCAGTCAGAACCTCTTGATGGGATTACTTGAGTTTGGCAAATCATTCAGGATATTTGAACTGAAGGTGAATGAAATAGACTGATGGGACATGAGATGATTGACAGGTGCCTGTGCCAATAGTGATGGCTTGACGACTGGGTCGGTGCCTCTCCAGAACTGCAGGCTTTGTTGGATGTTCCTGGTCTGACATTAAGCACTGACTTTTTTTCCTCTTCCCTGAAGTTAAAGTCCTAAAACCATTAAAGGAAATGCACCGTTAGCTTGAGTCGCGATGTTTCTTGAGTTTTGGCTTTAGAAAAGTTCGATTATTTTAGCTTTTTGCTTGAAGCCTGACAGAAACCACGCCCTGAGCCCGATCATCAGCATGTGGAGTTAGTGAGTGCAGCCGTAGAATGCCATCCTTGCAGTTTTGGTTTGTTTGGGTTCCTTCTGTTCGCCGGAACATTATCCAAATAAATTCTAATTAAGGTACGAATTGTTGTTTACGAGCGAATCGAGACTCCGAGCCGGTCTTGTGTGTGTGTGTGTGTGTGTGTGTGTGTGTGTGTGTGTGTGTGTGTGTGTGTGTGTGTGTGTGTGTGTGTCTGTGTGTGTCTGTGTGTGTCTGTGTGTGTCTGTGTGTGTGTGTGTGTGTGTGTGTGTGTGTGTGAGAGAGAGACAAAAGCAATCATTCGGCGCTCCCTCCTTCATGCAGCTGAGCAGAAGATTAATCTCCAGGTGGAATCCTCTCCGGGCTCGTTGAGTCCAGACTCCACGGGGAACCGTTACCCGAGCGGATTACTAAACAGTCACACTCTTTCAAAGATCAAACACAAACGATCCCCGAGTGTTTGTGTGATCAACGGTGGACGTTCCTGCTCGACACTCCGTGTCACAAATAAGGCTTTGTGTTTCATGCCGTCTGTGTTCGCGAGCTAAAGACAGAAATTAGACGGACGTGTGACGGATGTGTGATCGCCCTTCTGTCCCATCGGTCCGTTCGTCGCCGAGTGGGTTTTGATGAGTTTGACACGGAGGATAGAAAAGGAAATTGAGGCCGACAGCATGAAATTAAACTCAGTCCGGATCCGCCCCAGTGTCAGCGACTAACTTAATTAGACTAGAAATGTAATATTGATCACTGAAGCATCATTTGTTTCTTACTGTCCCTTGTTTCCGCCCCACTGCCTCCTGTCAATAATGAATCTCTCTCTCTCTCTCTCTCTCTCTCTCTCCCTCCCTCCCTCCCTCCCTCCCTCCCCCTCCCCCTCCCTCCCTGTTCATAGTTCGGACCGGCTGATGGACGACACAATAAGGTAGGAGCAGCTTCTGTCTTTTGTTTATATGGAGAGGCGTTTTCCTCCCTCCTCCATTTTCCCTGCTTAACCCTGGAACCATCCCTGTGTATGAAACACAAATGGACCCTAACATTACTCACATGTCACCTCTCACCGGTTCTGTTGACCTCCGGCCACAGACATGTGGCAAAAAACGGTTGTCATTATGGAGCGACTGCGATGCTCTCTGCCCTCCGATGCAGCGTTTGACGGAAGCGTTCGTTTGAGCTCCCAAATAGAAAAAGGAATACGTGTGCAACCACAAACGCCTTTATAACTTTTTACACACATTGTTCACCCGTGTGGGTAACGCCTGATAAAACCTGATTCATCAGCATTGCCTCAGATACCCCTCTCTCACCCCCCCGCCTTCAGACTCTCCGGAGAGATCGATGATGATTGACTGGACATCCTGAGATCGTGACATCACTCCTCCGGGGAAACGTTAGAGCTGATCACATGCTCTGGGTGTGAGGCAGGTAATCCGGATCCTTCGGCTTTAATTCTCCTGACTGAACACTGGGATGAAGTTTTGTCCAGGGCGCCGGAGTCAGCAAAGACTTTCTCCCTGACTGAGGAGAACTCGATCCCCGAGACGCTCCGGGCCAAGACCACGGACTAACGGGAGACGCCGCGGCCTCTTAAACGCAAACGTTCACGCCTCCTCTCCAGGCCTGCTGTTGATTTATCTTACCTTGTTTTGACCTGCATCCTCTGGGCCTTTGCCCCCCAGGGAGGCTCCCTGGAGTCCGGCCCTCGTACTGGTTGTCACCTGCTCTTAATGAGGCGCTTCTTTGAAGTGTAGAAAATACTATCGTACAACCTGGCCCTGTTTTTGAAAGTGGATCCAATAAATTAGAAAATAGCTTCTATTGATTATTGCGTCTAACATATTTTACAGAAGACAAAATCTATCTCTCACAGAGCCTGAACCTTCTCCAGCTGCTCAGCTGCAGGTTCTGAAGCCCCGGTTTGAGCTCGGGTTGAATATCACAGCAATCCCACTCCTTTCCTCTACAGGTCCGGGAGACTTTCCGAACCACATACAGAAAGAGCCGAGTCCGGCAAAGACCGGCAAAGCTCTCGATTTACAGGTCTGTCTAGGTTCCGACCCTCACCTCTGGTCATGAGCTCTGGTAGAGACCCAAAGAATGAGGTCAAAGATACAAGCGGCTGAAATAGAGCTTCCTTCGTACGGTGGATGGGCTCAGCATGAGTCAGAGGAGGCCGCTGTTCCTTCGGGTCAAAAGGAGCCAGTGGAGGTTCAGGCATCTGATCAGGATGCCTCCCTCTGGAGGTCTTTCAGGCACGTGACACTAGAAGACCCTGGGGTTGACCCAGAACTCAGTGGAGGGATTATACCGTCTGTCTCAGGGAATTTGGCCAGGGAATGCCTTGGGATCCTCCAGGATGAGATGGAGAGTGATGCTGAGGAAAGGGACATCTGGAAAAACCCTGTTAGCCAAATGGATCTGAGCCCGGATAAGTGGAAGAAGATGGAATAAACCTGCTTCATACTGCGACACTTCTTATCTACTAGACTTAATGTCCAGGACTATGAGAACAGGACCCCCTCCAACACACTCACACACACACACACACACACACACACACACACACACACACACCTACCCCCCCGTGAACTTCTAATCATGTATGACAGAGACTCTTTACTGCACTAATGACTGCTACTACATCCATTGCAGTATTCATTATCACATATCAACTCATCTCTCTCTGTGTCTTCAGTATCGCCATGGCGACCAAGGAGAACATGACCTCCCAAAGAGGGGTGCTGAAATCCATACAGAGCAAGGTCAACACGCTGGCCAGTATCCTTTAAGTGCTGTGAGTCCATGATGGGGGTGTGGAACCAGACGGGAGCAAAGCGACTAGAAGGTCATGAAGTCAGAGATCAGTACTGAAATTCTGGTTTTGCTGGGGAAAATGGATCTTTGATACCGAGATTCACGGTGGATGAACCAAAGAACTTAATTATCCTCTTTTTGTGGAAGGTCCAAATGGAGGTTTTCACCAGCTTAAAGGAGAGTTAAGGTGATTAAAAAAGACTAAATAACCTTAAATAATCTGCTGTTTGGTTTTGTTAGTACTTCCTTCATGATGCTAACTTTAACGTACCTCCTTCATGATGCTAACTTTAAGGTACCTACTTCATGATGCTAACTTTAACGTACCTCCTTCATGATGCTAACTTTAAGGTACCTCCTTCATGATGCTAACTTTAAGGTACCTACTTCATGATGCTAACTTTAACGTACCTCCTTCATAATGCTAACTTTAAGGTACATCCTTCATGATGCTAACTTTAAAGTACCTCCTTCATGATGCTAACTTTAAGGTACATCCTTCATGATGCTAACTTTAAGGTACATCCTTCATGATGCTAACTTTAAAGTACCTCCTTCATGATGCTAACTTTAAGGTACCGTCTTCATGATGCTAACTTTAAGGTCTCCTACATCGATTGTCTTTTTCTGCACAATGGGATCATTTATTCAGAACCTAAGAGTTGGGATGAGATCCACTTTTAAAAACTCTTCTGTGTAGCAGATCTAGATCATTAAAGAGGAAGACCACTCAACCAAGCTTACAACCTCCAGGCGGGGGCTAAACTCGGAGTTAGAACATTCTACTTCAGAGGCAGCAGAGTGGAACCAAAAAGGGAAATAGTGAATCTCACCACAGGAACTGAAACATTTCTGATCTTCCTTGACTCCCGACCCTCCAAGACCGTTTCCCCACCATCAACAACCTCGTCCAGCGGATCAACCTGCGGAAGAGACGGGACTCTCTCATTCTGGGCTCGGTCATCGGCATCTGCACCGTCCTCCTCCTGCTCTACGCCTTCCACTGATCTCAGCTCCTGGAAGGAGACTTCAGAGGAGCAGCAAGGAAAGGAGCTGCTCCTCCAAACCCAAGCTGGACTGAACTCAGTTGTTCGGAGCGCCATGAAGGATTCCGAGCAGACGGACATTCAGTCGGTTCGTTGGTTGGGAGTCGATTCTGACCAACATGGACCGATGAACTTCGGCGGGGTGGGGGTGGGGTGGGGGATGGAGGGCTGGTGTTTGGGACAGGATACCAGAAGTACAACTAAAAACTAGATTTTAAACTGTAATGAGAAGCTGAGGAAGAGAGTGAGTATTCCTGATGCATCTTTTCTTTTTTCTTTTTTTTTTCACAGGTGGAAGGATTTTTAGTTAAACGTTCCTTTTTTTTAATTAAATGGGATGGATATTTAATTGCAGGGCTGTGAAGTATGAACTGATAAATTATTCATATCCGTATGTGCATAAAAGTGTTTTACACTAAAAGATAACCCAAACACTTTTATTTTTCAAAACACAGGATTTAAACCCTTCGGGGCGTTTTTCCTTTGTCGTTTTTTTGATCGAGGTTATTAACCTCGATGAAATTACTTGATTACATTTCCACCTCTCAAGAATCCCGATGATGTTTTTTTCAGTATTTTATAGTTCTGTTGCAGAGCAGGAAATGAGAGATCTGTTATGACATTAAATAAAAGTGCTTGTCTGGATTTGAAACCACAGATGTTGTTCCTCATCATCGCCTCCTTGAGTTCTGGCTGCCGCTCCAACTTAATCCAGAGAAACCAAATATTTTCTACTATGGATTGTGACATTATTTCTCAAACGTAAAGTTAGAGCTTGTCGTGAAACATTCTACTTCCTGTCCTTCCTGTACAGTGAATCAAATATCTTCAGAACCGCCGGGTGAACCGTCACAGAGGCTCTGGGGATTGAAATTCACAATTTTTCCCTACATATAGGAAAGAATTCTTCAACAAATTAGTCCTACCCTTAATAATAATAATAATAATACATTTATTAAGGGTACAGCCGCGAAAAAGTCCCCATTCCCCTGTGTTGTACAAGCAATCCCCCCGATTGAAGTTTTCTAAATTGAATGTGAAGTTAATGCAGAGAAAGCTTTTGTAAAAAGCTCCAGTTTGTCATACAGAATACCTCATTAAAATAGCTCCCCCTAGGGAGTAAAAGATGAACTATAAGAGTAAAACACAATTTGAAAATGATCCGGGAAATATTTTTTAAGTTTTTTCTTTCTTTTTTTTGTGTGCAAAAAAAGCTCCCTCTAGTGAGTAAAGTATGAACATCTAGCATAAAATATGATAGTTACGAAATGGATCTCCTTGAGACGGTTCATATTCACCTATTTTGGACCAAATCAGAGCAACGGTTAGGAAGTTGCATCTGAAAAATAGTGTTTATTTGTAAAAAGATCCCCCTAGTGGGTAAAGTATGAACTATTAATGTAAAACGTGATGAATAAGATGAATCTCTTTGAGTCGATTAATATGCACCAAATTTTTGGACCCAAAAACTTTGGGAGATAAAGCTCCCCCTACTGTTAGAAATACACAACCAACCTTTCCCCAAAATCACTCCAGTTCTTCCACACAAGGTCTCTACGGGAACAAAATTTGCAAATGATCCGTGAAATAGTTTTCGATTTATGTGGCGGCTGTGGTGCCAATGATGATTCCATAATATCCCCGACGTTTCGGGGGATACAAAGCCACTCAGGAGGGACACGAACACAACCCTGTACCTGCAGGCGTCTGAAGAGGAGGAATGAAAACGCGATCACACGATGAAGCAGATTTGCGTTTTCTTCATCTGAGGCAGGAGTGACTGCAGATCTGATGAGCTCTGAAGTCTCACTTCATTTTGCCGGGGATGATGAATGTGGACTCATTAAGAAACTAGAAGAATGGAAAAACTATTTTTTTTATGTGGATGTCTTTGTTTTGATCTGGCATCTCTTCATTGAAAAAAGATTTGCACCTTTTCAGTTTAACAGGTGCCAGATCTCATT
The DNA here is from genome assembly GCA_037951165.1 of Lophius americanus. Taxonomy (NCBI): domain Eukaryota; kingdom Metazoa; phylum Chordata; class Actinopteri; order Lophiiformes; family Lophiidae; genus Lophius; species Lophius americanus. The sequence goes on along the minus strand of JBBDHG010000087.1, from coordinate 135,082 downwards.
AATCACATTTCCATCTTCCCTTGAATATCCTCCTTCCTTAAGGGTGGCGCCGCTTTGCTGAATATGTGCACACCGTGTTCTGTGGACTGCAGAGGTGCTGATGCTCTGAACTCCTGAATATTTCAGCCTCTCGGACTGAATGCGGAGACAGAACTGAGCGCCTGATCCTCTCCCTGAGGAAGGTCGGCCTACAGTGACCTCCAAACAGCACAAAGTCAGTTTATTCAAAGAAGCCAGAATGTAAGTACAGAATGTCAGAATATGTTCTGGTCCTCTGGGTCTCTGCAGGAAACAGATGGTTTTATCCAGCAGTGTTTCATGATGGACGTCGGGGACGCTTCACACGTCTGAGTACATAATGACCACCATCACTTTTCTCTGCGGGTCTGTTTTGATGAGTTAGGACTTTTTCAGAGGGAAATTTGACCCGTTCTGCTCACTGGTTTTAAATTAAGCCTGGCCTAAATTGCACCTATGTGTTTTCTGTTACTGTGTGAGTAATCGGTTACCATGTGTGAGTAGTCAGTTACCATGTGTGAGTAATCAGTTACCATGTGTGAGTAGTCAGTTACCATGTGTGAGTAATTAGTTACCATGAGTGAGCAATCATTTACCATGTGTAGATCTGTTACTATGTTTGAGTTATCTGTTACTATGTGTGAGTAATCAGTTAAAATGTGTGAATAATCTGTTACTGTGTGAGTAATCATTTACCATGTGTGAGTACCATGTACTATGTGTGAGTAATCAGTTACAATGTGTGAGTAATCTGTTACCGTGTGTGAGTAATCTGTTACTGTGTGTGAGTTATCGGTGTATATTTGTGAGTAATCTGTTACTATATGTGAGTAATCCATTACCATGTGTGGATCAGTTACTATGTGTGAGTAAACAGTTACCATGTGTGAGTAATCTGTTTCTATGTGTGAGTTATCTGTTTATATTTCTGAGTAATCCATTACCATGTGTGAGTAATCTATTACCATGTGTGAAAGTTATAAAACACGAAAGACTTTCATCATTTTGAGAATTTTTTACCCCTGGACTGATTTTGGGAAATATCAATTGCATATTTCCACCACTAGGGGGAGAATGATCTCCAAACGTTTTCACGCCATAATTTCTCAACCGCTGGTCCGATTTAGTCCAGATTTGATGCATGTGAAAGATCCATCCTGTGTATATCACATTTCTACTAGCTTGAAATGAACGTAACGTCTCCTTTCGGTGTCGGCGTCAGCCGCCTCTGCCGCATTTTTGACTTAAATCACTCAAACCCGTCATGAACAGCATCATCGACACGCCACAGTTGGACCATGCATGGTAACATTTATTCCAGACATGCAAAATTTACACCACAGAGATAGAAACTGGCACAAACAGGATGGTGGAGCAGAAACGCAGTAGAATCTTTAGGGATTCGATGCTTTTCAGATTTTTTTTCTTTTTTTTATAGAAAATGTAAATTGTATCTACAACAATGACACAAATGATTAAAAAAGAAAAAAGTCATTTCGCACAAAACATTCATTGTGGACCCAAAACAAGGGCTCAAAACAAATTCAAGGCCCACATGTTTTATTTAAACGTTCATGAATTGAAAGTTCTTAGAAGATCTTTTTAAGTGACTTTCATGTTTTTCCCCTCCGATGGAAACCTTATTTATAACATTATTCAAATTTTTTTTCGCATTATAATACTTTAATATTAAATATTAAAGTATTTTCGTTTTCCACGTTGAATCTTTGTAATGTTATGAATTTTTTTGTTTTATTTTTATGGTTGCAGGTTGAATTTTGGATCATTTTTAGTGGGTTTTGTCTCAGGTGAGAGTTTCTGGGGGAACAACGAATCAAAAACTGTTATATAATAATAAATGTTCACCGGCACTCAACGTTTATGTTTAAATCAGTAGAAATTCTAAACAAAGTTTTACATTTTTGTCGCTCATTCCCCCTACTTACTTAGTTACTTGTGTAATAACACGTTAATAACCGTCGTTAATCTCATATATAAACGCTTCAGCTGCATAGTTTGAGCCATTTTAACCCTCATTATTAAAATTCTAAATCCCCCTGTTGCAGCTGTTTGAGCCCTTAAATAAATAACCTCTACATCACATCATCATTTCATCGCCTTTCATCCTACGCACAGATTTGTGGCGTAAATCTGTGCAGCCTCTAACATCTCCTAGATGAACGGTGATCAGATTTTAGATGCTGTTAAAAACTCACAGGAAGGAGCATTTACAAAACAATGTGGGTAAGCATGTCGGGCCCACCGCATGCATACATATAGTATTTATATATATATATATATATGTATATATATATATATATATATGTTTTTATATTTATAGATATATTCTCCCATTTAAATACATTTTGTAGCAGTTCAAAAAGGCATTCAGTGAAACATTGGGTGAAAACGGTGAGCATTAGTGTAGAAAATGTTCAAACTTACACAGAAACTGTATCATAACGTGTAAAAAGAAGAAGAAAAAAAAGGCGGGAAATTTTGGATTCAGTCTCTCGGCTTTGGAGATAAAAAAACATTTCACTCTTCTAGGTGCAAACCTGTTCTCTCTCTCTCTCTCTCTCTCTCTCTCTCCTCTCTCTCTCTCTCTCTCTCTCTCTCTCTCTCTCTCTCTCTCTCTCTCTCTCTCTCTCTCTCTCTCTCTCTCTCTCTCTCTCTCTCCTCTCTCTCTCTCTCTCTCTCTCTCTCTCTCTCTCTCTCTCTCTCTCTCTCCTCTCTCTCTGACGTCCTGATAATAAAACAGTGTAAAGATGCAACCAGGCGTTTGTTTGGTTATATTTATATAATCAGGCATGCAGTCGCTCTCGTTGTGTTTTTTTTGTTTTTATAGTTGGAAAAAAAAATTCAAAATCTGTCCCCCTTTTTCACAAACATCTCCGCTGAGAAGCAGAACGCTGATCCAGAAGTCGCCGCAACAAGCCCAGTACCCCCGGGGCGTAAAAACAGTTCTATAAAATGTACATGTAGTGTATATATATTGTATATATATATATATGTATATATTAATATACCCGTTTGTAGGTGTTTATACTTTGAATGCAGGAAGTTCAGTAAAGAAGTAATAAGGATTATATGCATCTGTCCCGGTCCAAAAGTCAGAATCTGATTCCACTGAGCCTCATCCCAGACATGGAAACGTCTACTGTCCTCAAACGCAGCTCCTCCTCTTCATCTTCAGAAGTCCGTGACCAGAAAACATCCGAGAGTCGTTCCGACCACATTCTGTGTAAAAAAAATCTGTATTTTCTTCTTCTACATAATTTCTTTTTTTCTTTTTTTTTTATCTCAAGCACTTGTTACTGGATTATAAGGCATGCACTTCTGAATTTCACGTTTTGTCTTCTTCTGCAGGACCGACTCCTCTGCTCCCAGACGGCGGTCCTCCTGTTGACTAGTGTATGTACGCCATAAAGTAAGGAACGCCGCTTCATCGTTTGCTCCTCCGGGCCCTGGTCCATTCTCCTCACTCTGGTCATCCGCGTCATTTGCTTACTGGGAAAGAAAGAAAGAAAGAAAGAACAAGAGAAAGAAAGAAAGAACAAGAGAAAGAAAGAAAGAACAAGAGAAAGAAAGAAAGAAAGAAAGAAAAGGAGAGTCAGAAGAAAGTCAGGAGAACGACCGCATCATTATTTGAATACTGCAGCTCAACTGTCCGAGACCGTAAGTAGAAGACAGAAGCCATAGATGCAAAGTCAGCACACTGCCGCCGTAGAGCTAAATCAATCCTCACACACACACACACACACGCACACACAGAAATGCAAATAGACACACGAACATACAAACACAAACACATATACACACAAACACACTCATACACACATATACAAACACACACACACACACACATATACACATACACACAAACATATACAAACACACGCACACACATAAATGTGCTGAGTGTGGACACAGAACCGCACACATCTCACACTGGGGTGGCGGTGTCGTTCATCATCCTGGGACAGAGACGCGTCAGGGACTTCCTGCTGGGCTGAACACGCCGATCGTCTCTGTCAGACGTTCGTCTGTTTTCAGACTCATCGTTCATCATGAAGACGTTGAATCTATTTCAGACACGCCGCCGCACTCTTCAAAAAACACCGTGTGTAAAAACACTCTGAGCCCAAATCACATGGTTCTGCAGGAGAATCAGGCGAGAACCTGGAATACTAGATGCTTTAAAAACATAGATTTGGACTTATAACTAATTACCTGCTTGAACTTTTGTCGTAGTATAAAGATATTAATCTTATATTCTATACATATAATTCTAATATATTCTCACATTATTTTATATAAATATATATATATATATATTGGTATGTTTGTATATACAGTATATATTCATACATATGTATACATATGCGTAAATAAACATATATATTTGTATATTTATACATAGAAATACATATATATGTGTATATATATGCGTGTGTGTATATGTATATATATACACACATTTGTACACATATATACATATGTATACTCGCATATGTATACATAGAAATACATATATATATATGTGTGTATATATATATATAATATACATTCATTGTACTTTTATACAACTTTGACTGCATTTATATCAACTATAAATATTTTCTAAGTAAAAACTTCTCATGACAACTTCAATATTTATTATTCAGGTTCAAGTTTATGTAATAATAATAATAATAATAATACATTTACTACTAACCTGTACAAAAACTCAGTTTTTGTACAGGTTAGTAGCGGGTCCACTAACTCAGGGTAAGAGTGGGGCGGGTCCATTCTACCCCGTCACCTTCAAACCTTTGGTTCTGTACCTGAGACTGAGATGTAGACGATGATGATGACGACGCCCAGCACGATGGCGACGACGCTGAGCAGACGGGCCAGTCGACCCAGCCGCCTGGCGCCGTCGATGTCGCCCCCCTGGAGACTGTTTCTGGACTGGAGACAGGGAGAAGAACCGGTTACATTCCAAGAAGAAGTTTTTCTCCTTCCTCTTGATTTATTCTTTATTTGTGTGTGAGTTCTCTTTAAGACTCAATATTCATAAACATATAAACATAAAAAAGAAGAAGAAGTTTCTCACAAATGTTTCTGTTTAAAACAAAAAACTTAAGCAGTAATTCTGTCAGAGTCTCGTTTAACAGAAGGGGATCTTCACAGCTGACCATCTGCTTCCATCTGCAGCTCCATCTCCAGCATCCTTCTACCAGTAGATCCACTATCCCTCCTCTTCTTCACGGGTCAGAACCATCTCAATCTGTCCTCTCTGACTTTGTCTCCAGGACGTCTAACCTGGACTGTCCCTCTGATGTCTCCTTTCTAATCCTGTCCTTCCTCTTCACTCCCAGAGAACATCTGAACATCTTCATCTGCCTCCTGTCTTCTGCTCAGAACCAGAACCACCGTCTCTAAACCATCCAGCAGAACTCATCTCACCTCCATCCTGGAAACCTTTCCCTTCACTCCTGCTGCTCCTCTGTCACAGATAACTCCTCACACTCTTCTCCACCCACCCCACCCTGCCTGCATTCACTTCTCCACCTCTTTTCCGCCCTCACCACCTCCTGCCTCCCTTTCATTCACACGCATGTATTCTGTCGTCATTCCTCGTCTCTCCGGCGCATTCCTCCACCTCTCCAGGTTCTCCTCCACCTCTCCAGGTTCTCCTCCACCTGCTCCCTGCTCTCACTACAGATCACAATGTCCTCTACCAACATCATAGTCCATGGAGACTCCTGCTGACCTCCTCTGTCAGCCTTTCCATCACCACAGCAAACAAGAAGGGGCTCAGAGCCCATCCTTGGTGCAGTCCCACCTCCCCCTTTATCCCATCCATCATCCTACTGCTCACCTCACCGCTGTCATAAATGTCCTGTACCACTCTAACATACTGCTGTCACTCCAGACTACCTCATGCAATCCCACAATTCATCCTTCGCCCATCTGTCGTGGGCTTCTTCAAAACAATGCAGCTCCTTCTGACCTTCTCCGTACTCCTCCATCTGCTCCTTCAGACCTCCTTTATGTCTCTCCATCAGCACTCTCAAAGCAAACATCACATCTGCGTCGCTCGAATATTTTCTCTAAGGGATGAGTGACACACGTGAGGGGCGGGGCTGTTGACGTGTCGGCTCGCTGCTGCGGCGGCCCGTGAGGTGAGATGCTAACAATGATTTATGCGAGCAGTGAACGGCGAGGCTTCGCTGCTCAGACGAGACATCGGGATTGATGGAAGGATGTGACTTGTGAAGCCAATTGGATGGAGTAATTTGTTGCAGTAGTGTGAGTGAGGGTGTGTGTGTGTGTGTGTGTGTGTGCGTGTGTGTGTCCATGTATGTGTGTTTGTGGTTGGGCATCTGTTTGTGTGTGTGTGTGTGTTTGCATGTATGTGTGTGTGTGTGTGTGTGTGTGTGTGTGTGTGTGTGTGTGTTTGCATGTATGTGTGTGTGTGTGTGTGTGTGTGTGTGTGTGTAGGGGGGTGTAGTCGTAGATCAACTTAATGCGGTTGTATATTTCTTTATGTGCGCTGCAGATATACAGACATGATGAATTATGCATCTGTGTGTGAAGCCTGACAAACGGATCCTCATCCCAGAACTGCAAATCACCCAGTGGATGTGAACGTCCGCTCACCAACCAGGGTTTGTATTGTTAACTACTGTCAGGTCTCACACACACACACACACACACACACACACACACACACACACTCACACACACACATTCATACACACACACATTCATACACACACACACACACACACATACATACCCAACCAAACATACACGCACATTCATGCACACACACACACACACACACACACGCAGAGTTAAATTCTCATCATCATTGATTTTACCGTAAATCTTCAGCTCAATTTATAAAGGATCAATTTTGGCCAGAATGATGAAAGGCAAAATTACATTTTCTGACGTTTTATAGACAGAACCATTAATTTACTCTTTTGTTTTAGAAAGAAGCTTGTAGATTAATATTAATGAAAATAACCGTTACTTAAAGTTCTGTTAGACGGATAAAACTGTATTTTTTGTTACATACTTGCAGTAAAAGACTTGAACTTGAATGTATGAAGTTTTTGTTGAGGATAGAAAAGTGTCAAATACAGACTTACACTTTATAAAGCAAGTTTGACATGTTTTGATAATTTTCGGCTGAAATGTAATAATAAGAAAAAAGAACAAAGAAGTGTGATTCACCGTAAACTGAAATAAATGTTCATGTTTAGATACAAATGTTGTTTTTTCTTATCAGTTAACGTTAAGGACCCCTGATTACATTTATGTCTCATGACGTTGTATTTACATGGTTCTGATGTGGTTCTGTGTGTGTGTATCGGTTCAGTGGGCTGGAGGTTTTAAACTCTGAACGTTTAACATCTTACAGAACAAAACATCAAAGAAAAGCTCATAAGATCTTCTGAAGAATATCTTTTTTTATGTTAGAACCCGGCCTCTTATTAACAATCACTTCACTTTTTTTTACTTTAACTGACAAATATATGTTTAGTGTGATAGTTTTATCTATATACTCGTTTATAGCCGCGCCATCAATGCTAACTATGTTAACATATATATGGCAATTCCCCCCATATGTTAGCATTACGCTAACGTTCAAGGTCCATGAGTCTGTGGGCTGATAGGGGAGGAGCCTGTGTGCCGGAATCACTTCAGTCATGTGCCGGTAGTCATTTAAAAAATAAAGGCGTGTCTTAAAAAAGAGGTCATATATCATAGTCTTGTCTTTCAGTTGATTTGATTAGATCATTGTTAAACAAACTGATATACGGATATGGATGGATGAATCGTTTCACCCCTAATCAGAACAGTGTTTTACTCTCACTTTAGATTTGAGGAGAACTGACTGGACTGTCAAGAAGGGACATCAGAGGATCCACTTGTTGAGGAAGCTGAACTTTTCATCTAACTTTTACCAAACTTTTATGGAGAAATGTTATGGAGAAATGAATTACCTGAATTAATTATTAAAATGAACGGGATTAACAAAGAATTCTGATAAACCATATAATAATATGCAGCTGACTCAATGCATCCGTCACAGCGAGTGAAAACAGGGTGTAGTCGCGTCGCAGTAGCATGAATTGAAAATATTCAGAGTGAATATGTGAAGTATTTTGACTATCATTTTTTATGGCTTATAATGGGACGATGTCAGGAGGACAGAACTGTCCAGGAATGCTTTCAGGAACAAATCTGTTTTACAGTGGAATTAGCCCTGTCTGTATGTGTGTGTGTGTGTGTGTGTGTGTGTGTGTATGTACGTGTGTGTGTGTGTGTGCTTGTGGCTATGTGTGTGTGTCAGCATCCCCAGTAGATTTTCTTTTTTTTATAACCTTTTCTGGCTCGGCGCCTGATGGAGTGAGGCAGCTTAAAGGTCAGACAAACAATATTAGAAAAATGTCAGCGCTCCGTGTTAAACGTGTGTCACAGAGAGAGAGAGGGCGATGAAAAATCATGTAGCACAAAACATCTTTTACGTCTGTGACGATTAGAGCTTGAGCTTCAACCGCCGGATGAGAAATTCAAGGAGCTGTCCGTGGTGCTGAATGAGCCTTTTCTGGGAAATGCACTCGTCTCACTCGTCTCACTCCTCTTGTTGATATTATGGCACACCCTTTTTTATCCCACACTTTTCTCCAACTTTATTTAAACCTTTTACTGTCCCCCCCCGCCGTATTGGTGCAACATCACCCCAACAAACATAAAAACTCAGAGCAACCAGATTACTTCTCTACAACCTAATAAACAAAAAAAAAACGGACGATCAGCAACACAAGCATTTGCATCAGTAATAAATAAATAAGTAAAAAATAAACGCAAACTAGGCATCTTACAATCTGATTTTGTCCAAATTAACATAATATAAAAAATGTCTGTGGTTCTGTTTGTGTGTCAGCGATCGGCTGTGTGGATCTCAAGTTTTGTGCGCCAGCCTCCTCATCTTTTTTAGAGGACAAAGGGACAAAAACGAAGCAGTAACTGAATCTGGAGTGATATTTTAGCCGAATAGAATGCATCAAATATCTCCCTCTCTTTACCCTCTTAGCATATTTATTTGACTTTATTGATGTTTTCACCTACAAATATGTCTTTTACAGGGTACCGAAGCAAGTAAAAAAACAGAGGCCTATTTCCAGAGCACCTTCATGATGTCACTGATGATTATTTCACTGCCACGACCCTTTGAACTGTTAGAGTTTAACGTCATCGAACAGATCGGCACACTTTCAGCTAAAATCTGATCTTTGCTGTAAGTCTTTACCACGACGTGTAACCATCGTTTTGTTATCTCAGAGCAGTGAGTTTTCCATAAGCTCCAAACCAGAACCAGATCCAGAATAGTACTTGGATCCTGATGGGACTGAGATGATGTGTGGTAGATCTGATGATGATTTCATCCTGCTATTTTGCATATCGCCCAATCATTGCAGGCTTTATAAAGGAAATTAGAATAAAACATGTTATAATGTTGTGCACTCATCGACCCGATCCTGCAGAGATAGACTCCTTTATTAAAAAAAAAAGACCTGGATCCAGATTATGATCTGGACCACCACCAAAAATCATATGAAATGTTCCGCATCTCTAAAAAAAAAAAAAGAAAGAATAATCAATATCCTTTCATAGTCTTTTTTTTTTCTTTTCACAGACAAAGCAATGCCAACAGAAACAAAAATTCCTTGGCAGGGGTAGAAATGTGCGTGCGTGTCCTCTTCCTCACTCAGTCGATGCTGAGGATGCAGAGTTTGTGATGCTTTAGTATAAGATTACACTGCAGAGAGAGAGAGAGAGAGAGAGAGAGAGAGAGAGAGAGAGAGAGAGAGAGAGAGAGAGAGAGAGAGAGAGAGAGAGAGATCCCTCCATCCTCCCCCTGTGAATGACTTCATCCTCTCTCCCCATTGAGCGTCTCTGGAGGAGTCCGATCCGGTGGACTTTGTGTGGTTGGGTTTGGACAATGTAACCCCGGGGTGTTCTGCTGAGTCAGGGATTTACTCCTGATTGAGAAGGAACTACTGTACACTGAAATTACCATCCATCAAAACATAATATACTGTAAATCTTATTTCTTTTTTTAAATGCACTCTGTTTTTTAACATGTTCTTAAAACAATAATAGTTTGGGCTTTTAATCTTTAGAACTTATCTAAGATCTTACTTTAATCACACCCTGATCTAAATTCCAGCGATAATTTACACCAACAGATGTCCTCAGAGTTCTGTGTCAGAGAAAGTAAGGTTTCCCTGGTTTCACGAGTCGGATCCCCATGTTTTTTTGACGAGGAGTTTTCACGCGTACTTGCGTACTTTTTCTTTTTCTAAATAGTCAGTCTGATCCCCCATTTGTCGGAACTCCAAACAGTTACCCAGAAACAATGTATTCATCATCTTCTTCCTTGTTTCTTCATCGTCTTCCTGCCACTTCGACGCAGCAGCACATCATGGCGGCTTCATGGAAGAAGACCCGCCCCCTCTGGAGATCTGCAGGGCTTTTTTTTTTGATTATGCGAAACAAAAGAAAAAGAATTGTTCTCAGCTTCTCGCATGCAGGACTACGATGTACCGCTATGGTCCAAATACGGCCCCAGTGGAACCGGTGTCGAACCGAAACAGAGAAAAAAAGAAGAAGCAACGTCGACCCTTTAAATCTGCGGAACCCTCTTTTTGAGGAAGCAAGAAAACACGAACCAGGATCGCAGGAAATATGACTTTTTTTTATGACTGCAAAGTCAGCATTCTTGTCCAACAAAGCCAGCCTCAAGTTCGACTAATGGGCTACAAAATATGTGTATATATGTGTGTATTGTGTGTGAGTGTGTGTGTGTGTGTGTGCGTGTGTGTGTGTGTCTGTGTGTTAGTGGGAGGCCCCCCTCGCTTGACTGATGAATGTCTATATTGATTCAGAAGCGAGAGTCCGGCTGGTTTTATTTGTTTTTCTGAATGGGAAATTCTACCCTCTGTGTGTCGTGTCCAGTGTCCATAGTGCTACCAGTACCCGTACGCATTAATACACACACACACACACACACACACACACACACACACACACACACACACACACACACACACACACACACACACGAGTCAGTAAGTGCTCCCTCTCTGTCTTGTCATTAATAATGGAGTGGTGGCAGCCTGCTGGAAGGGAGCAGCCGACAACCAGGACCTGGTGTGTAGCTGCGACTGTCAGGACGGCCGTTCAGAGCAAATTAGAATTGATTACTTTTGCATGTGTAACCTTCATTATTTCCCTATAAATTACAACATCTTTAACTGAACTTCTATCTAAATTTAAAGGTCGAGAATGATTTATAACACAATAATAAATGACCTTAACGAGAGACGGTAAGTTTGCTGGTTAATTCCAGTCTGGTCTGTTGGGTTTGAGGCGCCCGGCAGCCTCTAGAGGCCGCCACCGGGGCTTTTAGACTTTAGACGTCTTACGCAACACTCTCCATTAAAATTTCAAACCACTGGAGGTGGTCAGTCGATCCGATCCGTCAGGATCCATTATGACACAGCTCTCATTCTAGGAGCATTAAAACGTGTTCTACTTGCCGCTGCAGCTCATGAATTTTAATTGTCTTTATATGTTGTGAGCTGGAAGCACTGCTAAGCTAACTCACTGTCAGCGCCGCAAAGAAAAAAACGCCCGGACCTAATGGGGTCAGTGACCTCATTCCGGTCGTCAGGTCGGTAGCGATGGAGTTTCACCATCGAGATCGTAACACAGCGGACGGTTGATGAGCCAAGGACAGAGCTTTTAGTGATTATGAGTTTGTCAATAGAAAATGATGTTATGAATATAAAGTACATCCGCAAAGGTTTGGGTTTCCAGTGGAGAAGCAGAAGTTATCGGATTGATACAGGAAGTCGCTAAATACCGGTCGGGGGAAGGTTTGTCTAACCGGATGTGGGACGCCGTTTGTAGAGTAGCACGTGCTAATTTAAGCAGCAGCATTTTGCCACATTTAGATCCAAATGTTTAAGCTAAATGTAAATGGGGCATCTAAATGTTAAAACTTAACCTAAATGTTAAATCTAAATGTTGAATCTAAATGTTAAATTTAAATGTTGAATCTAAATGTTAAATTTAAATGTTGAATCTAAATGTTTAGTTATAATGGATATTTACACTGACATCAGTGGGAGTACCAAAATAAAAGCTTGAGGTAGAAAACCAATTATATCCGTGGTAATGGGACCAAAGCAGTTTCTGAGCTGGTTCTGGGCTGGTGCCTAACTTGGACCCGGTTCATAGATCTGCCAGACCAGAAAAAAAAACCCATGAAGCCTAAAAACTCTGCGTTAGAAGCAGGAAGCAGTCGTCAGAGACTGGAGGTGTGTTTTTCCCCCCTAAAGCAAAGTTTTTGTCCGTCATGTTTGAGAAGCATTTAGATTTAACATTTAACATCTAGATATATTTAATATTTGGAGCTTATTTTGGCAAAATGTTGTTTTGCTGTGCAAGAATAGAAACACGGGGTTTAAAACCATCCACACTTTTTCCTCCCCTCAGCGTCAAAGCCGGCTGGTGGAACAGGTCCAGTCATTCAGATACCAGAGATGGATTGTTCCTGAATCCCTGTACGAAAAAAAGCCCATCAGCGCCTATAGCTGCTGAAGAAACTCAGAACTTTTAACTTCAGCAAAGACATTTTAAGTGCAGTCGATGAGTCACTGATTGAATCAGTGCTCACCTTCAACAAGCCCAACCTTCAAACACAAACAAAACCTGACAGGATAATAAAGCAGGCCAGCAGAATAATGGGCTCGGCTCAGACTCCCCAACAGAACTTCACACCCAGTCAGTAATCAGAAAAATCCCCTGACCCCCATGATAGGATATGATATCCTATTATGTTAGGATATCATATCCTATCTTATTTTATTTTATTTTATATTATCTTCCAAAAAAAATTACCCGGGTTCTGAAGGGTTAAGAAGCCCTGCAGTATCCAGACCCCACCACCCCTCCCCCCACGTCCCATGGAGGTGGGAGGTGCTCTGTTTGACATAATACAGTAAGTTTTGTCCATATGTTCATTTTTATAAATAGCAAAATTAAAAAGTTTGACACAGTTAGAATGTTTTGTATCCTGATATGATAATTCTCTGGTTTTTGTCTCTGATGGGAGCAGAACTTCTTCCCCGTCTGCAGCATTATGCTGCTGATAAGAACTCATTTACCTATGCACACACACACACACACGCACACTCACACACACACATACGCACACACTCACACACACCACAGAAGCACACGCACACACACAGTCATTAATCCAGTGCAGCATTAAGTCCGTATTTCACTGGGAAATCTGCTGACGGTGCAATAACCCTCCTGCAGTTTGGGCCATTCCATTACTGGGATCAGCTGGTCGGAGCAGTAAAAAACTCCTCTGCCTCTCCATCCCATAATTGAGTGCACAAAGTCTTCGTCCGCCGGCCACAAGGCTTCCTGAGCAGAGCATCTGGTGGAGATGTGAGTGGGGAGGCAGCCAGCTGGAGGCTCTGAGGTGGTCCTGCTGCTGGAGGAGGAGGAGGAGGAGGAGGAGGAGGAGGATGATGGAGGATGTGGTCCTGATGTGAGCGCGGCGTCTGCCAGTTCAGAAAGATGCTGAGTCTCTGACATGACAGCAGGACGTCTCCACAAGAGTAGACCTAAACACAACCTGATGGAACTCCTCAGGAACAGCGAGGTTCTGTCCCGAACACAACGTTACTCCTAAAGAAGGTCCCTCTAGTGACTAAAACAGGAACTTCTGGAGTAAAATATGATATAATATAATATAAAACACTATTTTTTCTATAGAATAAAAACAAACAAAAAAAGAAACTCCCCCTCGTGAACATAATATGAACAACTAGAGTTTCGGTTCAAAGACTTCTGAAAGCCAGATTTCATGGGAATAGGAACTGGTTGAAAGTAACGCAGGTCATCTTGTCAAAGTAAGATGCTGTTTGTAATAGATTCAAATGTTCATTTAGTAACTGTATCTGAAAATGAAAACTAAAAGAAAACTAGAATAAAGACGTATAAGTAACTTCTTCATGGTATTTAAAGGATTTGTGACACTTGCCACCGAGATGATATGAAATGAGATGAAAGGAGATGAAAGGAGATGAAAGGAGATGAAAGGAGATGAAAGGAGATGAAATGAAAAGGGGTGATAGAGATGAGATCAGATAAAATTAGAGAAGAGAGATGAGGAGTTGAGGTGAGATGAGGTGAGATAGATGAGATAAGATGAAGATTGAGATGAAGTAAAATTAGAAGAGATAACCGTAAAAACAAGGACATGCAAATGAAGCAAAATTCAAACACAGTAAAAATATGACCCGTCAACAAACACAATCCAAGGTCCAACAGAAACCATCGGTCCTGAGTTCAGCTTTCCTGGGAAACCAGACGGCCAGCAGCAGGAACAGGTGAACACTTTGAATTACCATCTCAGTGTGCTCACCTGCAGGGACACGCCCACCACACCAGAGACCGTTTAGTGTAAACAAACCAAGTAAACAAACGACATGTTTGAGTCTCAAACATGTGAAGCATCACTCGTTGTTATTGGTTCAGCGGTTTTCGGTTCTTTACCTGGGCGTCACAGACGCCTCAGAGCAGCAAAAGGTCGTCAAATCATCGGGTATTTTACTCACAAGTTTTCGGACGTGACATCACATTAAGTTTGGGGAGTTCAGTCGTGAGAAAGCTTGTAAAACGCAGAGAATTGGGGACTTTTTTGGGGGGCTAGCTTAGGGCTAGTTTTCATTTTGGCCGCATTTTGTTTTTTCACTCCCTCAAAGCGACTGATTTGAGCTTTGATCCGTTTAACAAATGCTGTTTAGAGCAGCTTTCATAGAATCGTATCACAGTTGAGGTTTGTTTTAATTGTCTTCTCCTGCGGGCCGTTCCCGGACTCTTTGACGGCTTCCCATCCGACCGTTCTTACGTCACGTAGGACAAAAGGCACTTAGCGCTCTGCGCTGTGGCGCGTCTTCCTGCGGTCTCCACCACGCCGCTGTGGATTCATTCATTCCCAGCGAGTGCTTTAAACCTCCGTTCCCTCTCTCGGACTCGGCCGCACTTATCTAACATCGCTGTGGTATCCGATGGGATTCCTCTCTAATCCAGTGATAGGAACCGCTTTATAGCCATTTTTGATCATATGCCCTTCTGGCGGCTGGCGTTTGGAGTTTTGGTCCTCCCCCCCCTTCCCAAGGCCTGTATGGCGTTTCCCTTCACCCGGGGAAGAGGGAGGATGTTGATGGCTGCCACACAGTTGACTAAATGCTGCAATATGCCCTCTGCAGTGAGGCTGAATTGACTTCTCTCGCCTTCTATCGAGTTAGTGGCCGGCTCCAGTTTCTCCCTCCTTCACTTTTCTTTTTTTCTTTTTCTTTTTTTTCTCTGCGCTCGGCCGATCCTCCTCCCTCCTTCTCATCCGGCGCCATTAGCCGGCAGCTTTCTCCTGAATGTCAGCGGGTTCACGATGATTGCTTGGGGGAAGTATAAGCTGTCTCACGGATCCAGCCCGATATTCCCTCCGGCGTGAGAAGAACCCCGCAGGAGTGATGTTACACAACTAATGGTTCTGCTGCAGCGCCTTGCCTTCCTTCTCCTCGGGTCGGAGTGTCGGCGGCTGTGCAGGAGCGGAGAGTGCTGAGAAACTTGAACGGATTGACCGTTAAAGTCGTGAAAGCTACAACCTTGTGGCGCTAAAAGGCTTCCGGTCAAATACGGCGAGGGGAAGGTTCTGATGAGGGCGCGTTAATTCTTCATTCCGGACACGTCCCCCCTGGAAAGAATGATCCCCTTTTCTAGTGATGGTGGTGGGAGCCGGTTTGTTCCGGGCTGATGGTTCCTGATAGGTCCTCCCTAGGCCCACCTGAGAGGGACGCTCATTGGCGAGTTCTACTGGCCTCTACTGCTTTGGCCCAGAGGCTCGGTGGGTCTCAGCCAGAACAAGGTGTCATGATTCTTTGTCGTAGGGAAAAGCGTTTTTAATTTGACGCAGAGCAGTAAAGGTAGAATAGGACATCTTGTAGATGTGGAATGTCACCTCTCTGGTGTTTGAGATGTAGCGGAATAAACTAAATGTACTGCGGTTGGGCTCCCCAGAACCAAAATCCTGATTCTATCCTTTTATGGAGTTGCTCAGAGTGCGGTCCAGGTCCATGCGGCTGAAAGTCCTTGATAGGGAAATGAAAAAATATTCCCTTCGCCCCACCCTCTGTCTGAAGGATGCAGGATGGACCAGGTGGTTTGGTTCTGACATTGCAAGCGTATTAACGGTCCCGCTGGATCTGAGAGAGAAGATTCTGGGAAGAAGTCCCGCCCCCTCTGGAGATATAAAGGTTTTATTCTAAGTTATATTTTCCGTCTTATTGTATTTACCATCATATCCCAGAACTCCCTGGAGAGACCCATCTGGCCTGGGAAGAACTCTGGACCCCCAGGATGAGCTGGAGAGAGCTGCTGGGGGGAGAGATGTCTGGAATACGCTTCTCTGCCCGCCGCCACTACGATGAAAGATAACCCATTCATTCAAAGATACCTGTTTACCCCTACATTCCAGACGCCACACCTTTAACGGGTCGGACCTCTGCAGGTCCGACGTGTTAAAGGAGCCCAGTTCTGAAGTTATCCAAAGACCTTGGTTAGAAGATGACAAAGGTGATTATGGAGTAGAAGGTGCAGGATTATGATCTGAGAGCCTTCAGGGAAGTCCTGCTGCTTCATGTGGAGTGAATCCGTTTTCGCGGGGCAGCAGTCTCACATGATGACGGCTGTTATTGATCAGAACCGCCGGACCTTCCTCTGTAATCACACCACTGGAATAACTATTGGGCCATTTCCATTTGCAGTTCTGGTCCCATAAATCCATGCCGGGTTTTTTTCTTCCTAACATATTGACTTGTTGAGCCTCCACTCGTCCACATCTGAGCCGATTGTCCAGATACGATGAGGATGAGGAAGGACGTCCTGACAGTGATGATGTAATCGCCCGCTGCAGCGTCTAGAAGTTTCTCCTTCAGCAGGAAGTTTATCGACTAACGTAAGAATAAAGAGGAATTTTAATGCAACGCTGACAGACTGGAAGGCCGACTGTGATTAATGTGATTCTGCTGCAGCGTCACTGTGTGAACCTGGATAGTTTCACTGTGTGAACCTGGACTGTTTCACTGTGTGAACCTGGACTGTTTCACTGTGTGAACCTGGACTGTTTCACTGTGTGAACCTGGACTGTTTCACTGTGTGAACCTGGACTGTTACACTGTAAGAACCTGGACGGTTTCACTGTATGAACCTGGACTGTTACACTGTAAGAACCTGGACGGTTTCACTGTATGAACCTGGACTGTTTCACTGTGTGAACCTGGACTGTTACACTGTAAGAACCTGGACGGTTTCACTGTATGAACCTGGACTGTTTCACTGTGTGAACCTGGACTGTTTCACTGACTGAACCTGGACTGTTTCACTGTGTGAACCTGGACTGTTTCACTGAGTGAACCTGGACTGTTTCACTGTATGAACCTGGACTGTTTCACTGTATGAACCTGGACTGTTTCACTGTAAGAACCTGGACGGTTTCACTGTATGAACCTGGACTGTTTCACTGTGTGAACCTGGACTGTTTCACTGTATGAACCTGGACTGTTTCTCTGTATGAACCTGGACTGTTTCACTGAATGAACCTGGACTGTTTCTCTGTATGAACCTGGACTGTTTCACTGAATGAACCTGGACTGTTTCTCTGTATGAACCTGGACTGTTTCCCTGTATGAACCTTCAGCTCCATCTTGGATCGGCACTTCATGCATGAAACTTCCAGTGAGAAGATGAGTGTCAGCAGCTCCAGATCCAGAACCAGCAGGATATCCTCAGACACCGCAGCACACACACACACACAGACACACACACACACACACACACACACACACACACACACGCACACACACACACACACACACGCACGCACGCACACACACACACACACACACGCACACACACGCGCACACATGCTGATGGTGAGGTTGTGTGTGTGTGTGTGTGTGTGTGTGTGTGTGTGTGTTTGTGTGTGTGTGTGTGTCTGTGTGTGTGCGTTTTTCCTCTTTTCCTTAGAAACACATTTCCCTTTATTTTAAAATTCCGGTTGAAATGTATATCAGGATATTTTATATTATTAGGGTCGTTCAATGGTTTTAAAGTTTCCACTCCTAAAAACAAAATCAGCCATTTGGGAGTAAAAAAATAAATCAACAATTAAGAAATGGGAGGAGCTTTTCATTTAACGTTTAAGCGGTTTGAGACACTTTTGTCACATTAAAGGTCAAATAAATATTATCATATTTATTTCATTTGCAACAGACAATAACAGACAAACAAATCAACAAAAACAAAACTTTTCTTCGAGTAGAATAAAAGAAAAAAATACGTGACGGTTTTTGATAATAGAAACATTTAAAATTTTGATTCCTGTGTCAGATCAGCTTTTTAAAAATTTTTTTTTATTTCTTCTTGAGCCCCCACCCTTTTTTTTTATATATCTATTTTTTTTTACTGTAAATCAATTTTTCTACTAAACTAAACTAAACTAAATAAAGTCATTTTGTAATGTGAACTCATGACGTCCATATTATTAAACATGATCAATAAAAGAAAGTCCATTTGGATCATTTCACGTAGAACCGAACAAACACAGTCAAATAAATCCTACATATAGTATAATATAGTACTTTGTAATATGTGCGTATAAATGCGCCTCTCATCCACCCTGTTTCTCTTTTAAATATACATAGTTCTGGTTCTTCCTCAGGTCCGGTTCAAGTAAAGCTCAACTCACCATGATGGAATAAACCAGCGCCACGATGCTGACGGGCCAGACGGGGCAGAAGCAGGACATTATGACCAGGATGAGATAATCCTTGGGTTGCGGCGTCTCCGGAACGGCAGCGTTCCCGGTGGAGGAGCGGCTCAGGCTGGCCTTGGACGGAGAGAGGGTGGCGGTGGCGGCCAGCTGCCCGGCAGAGCCTGACCTCACGGCGACGCCGTGGCCGTTCTGGTCGGCTTCAAGGCTCTTGACGGTGTCCATGTTGACGGTGAAGGAGGTGGACATCTTCATCCCGTTCCCTCCTGGTTCCGTAGTCAGCGCCAGGAGTTTCTCCGTCTCCTGGAAGTCGGCAGGGGGGGCGCCGCACCCGACCTCACCCAAACTGGACTTGAGAAAGTCCGTGTCTGTGTTGATGGCCATGTTCAAGTCTCCGTCAGTTCAGAAATAAAAGAGAATTCTTGGACTTCTTGTTGGTTTAAAATGGATTAGAAGCCAGGAGCCATCACAGCAGAACCGCAACCGGCCAATCAGGCAGAACTTTGATTTAATGATGAGCGGGTCAGAACCTGCTGCAGAAAAATGATGAGCAGAAAGAGGCTTTAAGACTCCAAGACCAAAGAAAAGAATGAAGTGAGAGTGAGGTCAGAGCTTCCTGTGGTGTGGCTGTCTTCTTCTTCTTCTTCTTCATTCACATCTTGATTCTCTCATCCATCCCAGCAACGACAGTCCGGTCTCGAACCCTCACCAAGTCACCACCACCGTCCTCTGAACTCCTTCTTCAAAAAGTTGCCTTAATCCTTCCTTTTTCCCCTCACACAGAAATCAAGAGTCGAGATGATGAAGAAGGAGCGTCTCTCTCTGAGCAGAACCCTAACTGATTCCTCTCTCCTCCTCTCCTCTCGTTTCCACGCGCTGCAGAGGCTCAGATCTGAAGACAACTTGGGACCGGTGTCAAGGCAGAAATCTGACACCAGGATATTTCCGCTAATGAACTACAAAATAAGAGCTGAGTTTGCCGAAAAAAGGGTCTTTTATTCATATTGATTATTTAGCAGTAATATATCATGTACGTATGTTTTTATGTATGTATATATGTGTGAATGTTTTTATATATGTATGTATGTATGTATGTATGTATGTATAAATATGTATGTATGTATGTATGAATGTATGTATGTATATATATAAGTATGTATGTATGTATATATGTATATATGTATAAATATGTATGTATGTATGTATGAATGTATGTATGTATATATATAAGTATGTATGTATGTATATATGTATAAATATGTATGTATTTATGTATGTATATATATATATATATATATGTATTTATGTATGTATATATATATATATGTATTTATGTATGTATATATATAAGTATGTATGTATGTATATATGTATAAATATGTATGTATTTATGTATGTATATATATATATATATATGTATTTATGTATGTATATATATATATATGTATATATGTATATATGTATAAATATGTTTGTATGTATGTATGTCTGTATTTGTGATTGTACACATAAATACACATGGAGAAGGTTTTGTGAGTAATTTTATCTGAATGACTTCTTATTATTATTATTTTTAAAGATGCTTCATAGATAAAATGTGACCAAAAATCAACAAAATTACTCAAATGTTTTTTTATCCTCCTTACAAAACCCAACATTGACGGTGCTTTATTTTGAAACCATCACCAGTCCACATCCGGTAGTGACGTGGCTTTCTCTGGCTGACTTGATGCACATCATGTTGGATCAGGGGCAGTCCCCATCCTCCTCCTCCCTCTCCCTCCTCCTTTCCCCTCCTCCTCCTCCTCCTCCTCCTCCTCCTCCTCCTCTCATCACCAGCACCAGTGTTTGAAGGAGCAGAATCAGCCGCAGTAGAACTTAATGTCCAGAGTCGCAGCCCGACATCCGAACCGCTCACTAAAAGAACACATGAAGCTAAATGGTGTCACCGGATGTAAAAATTACCACATTCCTCCTCCCCCCCCCCCCCCCCCCCCCCCCCCCCCCCCCCCCTCCCGCCTTCCATCTTCTTCTAATGATTTTCATCATCATCCTCTTGCTAATAATAATAATAATACATTTAATTTATAACGTCCAATGAGAGCTACACTGAACTTTGACCCCTAGAGTAGTGGGGGTTGGGGGTGGGTGGGGGGCAGTTCCGCAGACGTGAGTGGGGATTCCCCGCAGGAAGCTGCTCCCACAGACATAAGAGCCATAATGGCCCACTAATGGTTCATTCTTCATCTCATGGCACAAACATGACGAAGATTCTTCTTCTCTCTTCTGTCGCATTTAATTCACATTTCATCCCGTCTGCGAGACAAAAACTCTTTTTAATGAGGTTCATGGAGGACAGAATCATCAGACGCAGGTTTTTGGATTAAATAGAATTCTGCTGTGAAGTCGGTATCATTACTTCATGTCAACGCAGAAGAATAATTATGGTCAGCGCGCCATCTGGTGGAGAATGTATGTAACTACAGGACTCAGACCTGCAGGTTATTTAGATGTTATATTGGTTTTATTTCATACAAATAACAACTAAAACTTCAGAAACAAGACAGTCAATACGTCCACCGTTTAATATTCTTCTGGTAAATAGAAATTACATAATTTATTGAATAATTCTAACAAAAAACACTCAATCAATCAATCAAAAATAAAATAAAATACTCCAAATGGACCACATTTCAGAAATTACTTTTGAAATACGGACCCTTTCATGTATGCGAAATACTACATGCTGTATATTTAACATCATTTTTTTACTTTGGAAATAAATCAGTTGGATTAAAGGTTTTTTATTTGCCATTTCACAACACAAATCAGAAAGTTTATAACTTTGCTGCAAGAAAAAAACTTGTGTGATATAAATGTTATACATGTGTGAGTATCGTTAAATTGATGGAAATCTATCTTCAGCAACTTTAAACAAGCAGAGAAATGACAGCGTGAGAACTTAAGGAGTTAAAATTAGAAGATAAAGCTCACAGGTGAGATACATTTAAAAAAGAAATCTCCTTCAGCCCACATCCCTCATTATTTGACCTTCTGCTTGGATCAGAACATCCCCTTGTACTTGTCCTTGTCCTCCTGGTTCTTCTCCTCCATGCGCATGTTCAGCACAGCCAGCTCTTTCTTGACCGTCTTCTTCATGCGGGGGTCCAGGTCCAGCACGCGGCTGAAGTCCTGCCGGGCCTCGGCCTCGTTCCACACCTCCACGTTGGCCTTTCCTCTCAGGTAGAAGGCCTTAACCGCGCCTGGAACCACGGGATCCAAACACACACGCACCTGAGAGGAGCTCCAGAACTTCCAGTGGGTCATATTAACCAGGAAGCTGGAGCATCAACATAGAGAAAGAAAAAAGAAAAAGGGCAAACCTGGGTGCTGGTTGATGATGTCGCTGGTGTGTTCGATGACCTCATAGTACTCCTCCATGCGCAGCAGACACTGGCAGTAGTTGAGCGTTAAGGTGTTGGCCATCTTCTCCAGCTTCAGCCATGGAGCCTCCCAGGCTTTCTCCTGAGGGCGAAAGCAGCAGATCCATGTCACACGTCCATGTCTCAGCTCGCAGCAGAGTTCTGTTCTGACCCACTCACCTTCGTTTGGACGTTCTTGATGCAGATGATGGCCTCCTTGTACTTCTGGGTGGCCTTCTCGTACTCTCCCTGTTTGTAGAGCTTGTTCCCCTGACCGTGGAGGACGGGGACGGCCTTCAGCCGCTCCGCGTCGCTCATGGCCCACGTCTCCCTGCTGTAGTCACTGGGCTGCTGCACCTGGGATTTACACACAAACAGAACAAGTTCTGGACTTTAAAGAACGCTACGGGCCCGTGATGGAGTTTCTACCTTCTGATGCTGTTTTTGTTTACTGTGAACAATGCTGGACTTTTAATAAAAACATTGATTTATGTCGGAGCCAGATGTTGTCGTGTGTTCTTGAAACGCCCTCTAGTGGACACAGGTGGTATTTATGCAGTCAAAATCCTATTTTGGGTACATTCTGGACTAAATAAAGACTCCTGCTGCTCCTGTCCCACAAGAGCTTTGTGGAATAACATGAACTCTGTGATATTTATAAACATAACTGTAATATAACGATGTTAGAGACTTTTTCATTTAAATACAAACAGCCGAGGATAGAAGAATTCCTCTTTTTGAAGTCTCGCCTGTCCACAGACATGCAAAGACCCTGATGGTTGTGGAGATATTTATATTTGTGATCACTCATAAAACTGTTTCAGGGATCATTTTAACATTTTATAGCGACGTACACCTTTCAGACACTAGGGGGAGCTTCATCTCCAAAGGTTTCCGGGCCATAACTTCTTAAAAGTTGGCCCCAGTAAGTCCAAATTATGAATTAGGAATCGACTCGAGGAGATCTATCTCGTATACATATCTTAATTTACTTGAAAAGTTCATAAGTTACTCAGTAGGGGGGGCTTTTCTGTGATAAAAAAACATAACTTCTTAACCATTGGTCCAATTTAGTCCAGATTTGGTTTGGAAGGACATTTATCTCCTAAATATCTAAGTTTACTCTTAAAGTTCATCTTTTTACTCAATAAAAGCAGCTTTTTGTTTCACTCTTCAACAGAAAATACTTTGGGCAAACTTCAGATTCAACTTGAGGAGTTCAAGCGGATTTCGTATTGTACAACGCAGGGGATTGGGGACTTTTGGAGGATGTATAAACCCCAACCATAAGGCCGGGTTCATTTCGGGTATGTCTATCAGGCGAGGCTTAACTTAAAGTAACCACTAGGTGGAAGAACTTAAAGGCCATGGTGACGCTGTTGAACTGTCCTGATGACGATGAAGAGGAGGAAGATGATGATTTCTGTTCTTCCTCACCCTGAGCAGCTCCAGGACAAAGTAGAGGGGTTTGGGCTCCTTCATCAGCTCATCCAGGTCTTCGTAGCCGAGGCTGTGGTAGGCGAACATGTTGGCCATTCCACACGTATGTATCTGCCAGTCCACCGGGTCTTTGCCCTCGGCGATCCGCCGCATGCTCTTCGACACCAGAGGATAAACGCCCGTGTGCTGGAGAGGGAGGGGCAGAACTTTAGAAGGTACCGTGTGAAAAGGATCTATTTTCTGTGAATAAGAGAAAAATTCAAACGTGAATGAAATGAAAAAAGTCTGGTGATGCATCCGTGTCTCGATGACATCATCAGTCCGCTCCTGCTCTTATGCTGCAGGAGAAAAACTATCATTGATGATGATGATTGAAGAACAAAACAGGGGATGAACCGATGAGTGACGGTTACAGTCAAGACGTCAGGATGATAAGATTCCTGATCAACAACAGGCAAAATAAGTTTTTCCTTTATAAGGTCAAAGGGGGGCGGAGCCTATCCTCAGATGACAAAACGTGAAAGGGAGGCGAACCCCGATTCATCGCAGACTTAAAAACTGATGAGCCATAACATTATAACCACTTCCAGGCGGCGCGGATAACGCCGATGATCTGGTTACCGTGGTTACCAGTCAGTGGGAGGATCCATTAAACATCAAGGGAACATTTGATCAAATGTTCAAGTGTAAGGATCTTAGATACTTTGTCAAATCATGACAGCTAGGCCAGTGCGGTCAGGTGTGTAGTGGTGTGTGTAGTGGTGTGTGTAGTGAGGTGTGTGGTGCAGCGGTGGCGTCAGGGTCTCTCCCCTGATAAACGCTGTGAGCGCCATCCAATCAAATCCGAGCGATGGAGAGGCAGCGGCGCTGATTCAGCAGGATTCAGAGCCGATTACAGAAGAGAGAGAGGCTGCTGCAGATTAATGACAGAACGCCTCCACCCATCTGTCTTTGACAGGCACGCACACACACACATGCATACACAAACACACACACACACACACACACACACACACACACACACACACACACTCACACACACACACATACCAGACATAGGTTACACATTACATGAGGTAAACATACGTCAGCACACGTTCCTTCAGACGCAAACATGAACACATCAATCAGATCTCTGCGTGGGACCACAGCTATCACAACAGGAAGTGATCTCACAGAGACACAGCCGTTAAAAATAAAACATGAATATGTATCAGTTATTTATTATATAAACCATACGTGTCATAACTGTCAGCGTTTATATATAAACATATATCAACATATATATACATTTATAAACATATATAAACATATATAAACATATATAAACATATATCAACATATATATACATTTATATAATATGATCCAGAGGCTCAATGAATAAGTTAAATGGTAAGAGGTCGAGGACGGAGCCCTGAGGGACACCAAGTTTTCACAATAAAACATGTGAGATATTAATAATCAGAATCATGAAACCTTGAAAAAAACAGTGTAATAAAAAAGTCATAATTTCTTAAAACATAATATAGTAAAGGTTTTTTATGAAAAACTTCATGATGAAATAATGTCATAATTATTAAAAAGATGCTCGACTGAAGAAGAATTTTGTCTTTTCATGTTCAAATTGTCTGAAGATGAAGAAAAGTTTTAGAAATAAAATATGCAAAGAGAAAACTTTTTTTTTTTTGTTGTCCCGGCGAGGGGTGCAAAGGTTCAAACACTCACAATGGTGTCACACCAGAACTCGGCCACTTCATCGATCCTCATGGAGGCCAGCAGCGTCTCCCAGATGTCCAGCTTGAACATGTTCCCGATCACTATCTCCATGGGGGTCCCCACGGCCCTGCTGTCGTCCACCACCGTACGATCATCGTCACACAGCTGCGTACGGAAGTGGAACGTCACCTGGAGACCAAGAAACCGCACAAACGCTCAAAGACAAAACCAGGTACTCCTCCGTTTATCCTCCTCAGAGGGGCTGGAGCCCGTCCCAGCTGACAGCGGCCCGACGTCAGGAAGAGATGCGCTGACCTTCACACCTACGAGAAAACTTTACACTTCACCTTCATTTCATGTTTTTGGACTTTGAGGAACCAGAACCTTCCTGCTGGGTGGCCAAAGTTCTGTGGAGCCGCCCCAAATCCACACAGTGTGAAAAATAAATGGGGGGGCACAAGAGTCTTTTGGGGGCTTTAAACCCATGATGGCAACATTAGTGTCACAAACTGGTGAAATACCCTGGAAAGCTTCCTTATTCTTAGATTTTAGCTCATGAAATGTTTATTTTCAGCATCTTTTCTGTTACTAAGAGAAGATTTTGATTCTAATACTATTCTAATGCAGCGGGGGAAACCTCCCAATCCCCTGCGTTGTACAATTTCCTCAAATTGAATGTGAAATGATGTCAGGAAAAACAGTTTATCGTCAGGAAAAGTTCCCCTAGTGTCCGAAAGATGAATTATTTGAGTTAGCAGGATAGTTCTCCTCGGGTCGGTTCCTACGCAGAGATTTTGAGCACAATCGGACCTCCAGTTGTGAAAGTGTGGCCCAAAACCTTTGGAGACAGATTAAGATAGATCTCCTCAAGTCCATGTCTGTGCCCTCATATTTGGGCAAATCTAGATTAAAAGTTTCGGAGATAAAGCTCCACCTAGTGTCGGAAATATACAACTGACCTCTCCCAAAATCACTCCAGTTCTTCCTCACACTGAGGCCTATGTGGGTATCAAATTTGAAAATGATCCATGAAATGGTTTGTGAGTTATTGCCTTAAAATGGAGGATAACGATTCCAGATTATGCCCGACTTTAAATAAACGTAATGAAAAAAAAATGAACATGAAACAAATCAGGAAAATAAAAGTGAATCTTCGTGTTCTGAACTCTCGCAGTCTCACTTAATTTGACACCTGTCGTGGAATTGCCGATAAAAATCTATGTTCTTATAAAATGCTCAAACAAAATGCTCTGAATATAAGACAAGGTAGGAACGGAGGTGAACCTGCACTCTTGGTTATGAGCACAGCACAGAACGGAGCCAGAAATTAAGTTTGTTTGAAATAAAACTCAGTCTTTCACTTCTAGATATTAAAAAATAAAAGCGAACAAAGTAAATTATGAAAAAATGAAAATAAATGAAATTAACTAATGATAATTACAAATGTGATACAAATAAAAGTAATGTAACAGATTTTTCATAGAGTATAAAAAGGTTCTTTAGTCTATAAATTTCACACCTTAGCACCGGTTATGAGTTTTGGGATGTCTCCGGTTCCGCCGTGCAGGATGGTTTTCTTGATTCCTTCTGAGCCCAGCAACAACGTGTCCTTCATCTCCGACATCTTTGTTTGTTTTGGCGTGGATCGGCGTGGGTTATGATGCAGGAGAAGAGGTCCGTGTGGAGAAGGAGGGTTCTAGCGCCGAGGAGGAAGTATTGTTCTGGACGGATTAGGTTTGCCTGGTCTAATAAGATTACAGCTTTCTTTTTCTCCTTACGCTTCATCATCCGACTGTCGGGTTTAGGCGTCGGTCTTCATCAGCACTTTCTCTGACTCCAGAACCTTCCAGGAAGATAAAACAGGAGGAGAGAAAAAGAAAATGGACACGAAAAGGAAATTTTGAGTTTTATATTTTTATTTGATGTGAATAAGTTAAGGGCGTTTTGATTATTTTTTGTTTTTTTGTTACCTCCATCTGAAAGAGTGAGATTTTAATGGTTAAAAAAAAATGTAATACTTTTATTTGTTATCTAAATCTTCCTGCTGGAAAGAAGGTTTCTGCGTTTCTCTAACTTCTAACAAACAAATTTAATCTGTATATTTACGACCAAATAAAGTGCAGTTTTAGTTACTTCCTGCAAAAAAAAGGTGCAATTTTTGTTACTTCTGGACAAAAACAATTCAAAATTTGTTACTTTGAGCCAAAAAAGAGAACATTTTTTTTACTTCTAGATAAAAAACAACAACATTTTTTTTCTTACTTCCGGCTGAAAGAGTGAGATTTCTGGTCAAATAAAATGCAATATTCTTGTTTACCGTTAAAAGGAGTTGTATTTTTGTTACTTGTGGCAAAACACAGCGTAATATTTCTTACCTTGGCCAAATAAAGTGCAATTTTAGTCACTTCCTGCCAGAAAGGGTGGAATATTCACCACTTCCGGTCAATAAAAGGAAACAACAGAAAAAAAGAAGAAAAAAAAAAGAACACGCCCACTCCTTACAAAGATTTGATTGGGCCAGAGAGGCGGGCTCTTCATGTCAATCACTGTGACGACACGCCCCGCTTTAATAATAATAATAATAATAATACATTTAATTTATAATGCACTTTACATTTGGATCAAATCTCAAAGTGCTAAACCTCACAAACTTTCACCTCACAAAGTACTTTAATTATTCTGGGATGTATTTCCTTCTTTCCAGGCTCCTTTTCAGTTTAAGTAAAGAAACCAGTTTAAGTAGAGGGAGTTGTAAAAAAAACTGTTTCCTGTTCACTTAAAGGAATCGTCCCTCAGCCGCTGTGATTGACAGGCCTCACTGGCCAATCAAATCCTTTGTAGGGAGTGGGCGTATTCATTAGTTGTTGTTTTCTGCTTGTTTGTTGTTTTGTTTTTTGCCAGAAGTATCGAAAATTGGACACTAAACGACGAAGAAAAGTTAAGTGTCGAAAAATGATGAAATAATTCAAAGCAACACAATTTAAAATAAAATAACAACTAAAAACTTTTCTTTTTTTTGAATCCCCTCCAGCTTCATTTAATTGTTTTTCTTCCAACTCCCATAGAAAATTCCTTAAATTGTTTTTTTCTCCACACAGATTATGTGACCCTTTTCAACGCACCATGAGACCAGAATCAATGCATGCGAGTGTGTCAGTGTGTGTGTGTGTGTGTGTGTGTGTGTGTGTGGAAAGGGGGGAAAGAAAATAGGTCTGCAGAGAAGGACATGGTTTCCATTCCAGAGGAAATTTCCTGGATTAATGTGGATGTGGCGAACAATGCAGAGAACACTGAGAAATACAGAGAGCAGACAATTACTGTATGCACTCCTTGACCTCGTCTATTAAACATCTGTCTGCCATCTGGGCAGCGTGTGAGCGCGTAATCCAGGGCTCCTGTAGGGTCTGCGAACAGTTTTAGGGGGCAATTATGCTCCAGCATTACTCAGTGTTAATGAGCTGTTATGTTCTTATTGCAGGAATAGAAAGCTCTTTACCGGCACCTCAGCGATTCACATGTTTGTGCAACTTTCACAGCTTCGTTTTGCCTCGGCGGAGCGACGCGGTTTATAATAATAATAATAATACATTTAATTTATAATGCACTTTTATCAGTTGGAGCTGCTTATCTCTGCTCAAATAACAATAAGTCTATATCCGTGCAAAGAGCTGCGACGTATTATCAAGTCTGACTTTGTTTTTTTTTGTACTGGTGTGACAAACAGGATCGGGTAACAGTTTGGTATGTGCCTGGCAGCTGTCCAAGGACAGGCAGCTGACAGATCTGACGCCCTCTTGTGGAGGAGGAAGGAAGTGCAGCAGGAGTCGGTCCTCAATGTTTTCTCTTTCTCTGATTTAAATTAAGAGCAAATCTGGACTTTTAAAATTCATCGAGACATTTCTGTTGTGATACCCAAATACTTTTTGAGAGGACTTCATGAGACGAGATCATTATTTAAATCATAATAATATATATATATATATATATATATATATATATATATATATATATATATATATATATAAATATGTACAGTAAATAGACACTGAAATTAAATTCTTGTATTGTCTTGTCTATCTATCTATCTATCTATCTGTCTGTGTGTCTGTGTGTCTGTGTGTCCGCCCATCCTTCCCTCCCTTCCTCTCTCTCTCTATCTCTCTACCTCTCTCTCTCCCTCTCTCTACCTACCCCCCTCTCTCTCTACCTACCTACATCTCTCTCTCTACCTACCTACCTACCTACCTACCTCTCTCTATATATACCTCTCTCTCTCTCTCTACCTACCTACCTCTCTCTCTCTCTCTACCTCTCTCTCTCTACCCCTCTCTCTCTCTCTCTACCTACCTACCTACCTCTCTCTATACCTACCTCTCTCTCTCTGTCTCTCTCTACCTACCTACCTCTCTCTCTCTCTCTACCCCCCTCTCTCTACCTACATCTCTCTCTCTCTCTCTACCTACCTACATACCTCTCTCTATACCTACCTCTCTCTCTCTCTCTCTCTACCTACCTACCTACCCCTCTCTCTCTCTACCTACCTACCTACCTACCTATCTCTCTTTCTCTCTCTCTCTCCCTGTCTCTCTCTCTCTATCTAAACTCTCCTTGCTCCGCCTCATCCTCCTCTGAAGAAGACACAGGCCATATGGTGGGGTGCGTCTTTAGGGTGACAGATCTGCGTTGCTATAGTTACAGCCTTTTACATCACTATCAAATCTGTGAGTTCAAAGTAAAAGAGGAGTCATTAATTCTCTCTCTTTTTGTTTTTTCTACTTTCAGCTGTGTCTGGAATCATAAACCAGGAAGAAGAGGCTGGGTGCTGAATAATCTTCTCTTCACCTCTGGTCATCTGTCATGGCGTGAGGGGAGGGAGAGCGGCGATCCATCCGACCTGCTGGAGAACCATTACCCCGTCTGCGCCGCGTGTTTGACCTCGGCTCTGCGTCACGATGACTCATGATGCTCGCGTCGCACGGCCTACACCTTCTCTCTACGGCGAGGCCCGTTTGCGTGGAAAACGCAGGGCGGTTGAAATTGTCCGTTCATTACAGAACCGCACGCACACGTGTGTTGCGCTGCTACCAGCAGGAGGTACTACCCCAGTCTCCATCACACTTATTCCTGCTGGAAACCCGTCGAGGCATTAGTTCCACTTTAAGCAAGTCATGGGCCCCGGCTCTATTTCTGGAAAGTGCAGTCATGGATTTCTGGGGAGGAGCTGTTCCCCGTGTAAAGTCATTCATTCATATACATAACGGATGGGGGAGGGGCCCTTCTGCTTCCATGACGCACAGCATATACGCACATTGCATATTGTTTAAGGATGTGTAAACCCTTTGTGCCTCTGCGGTGGGAATGAGGCTCTGAGAGGGTGAGAATGAGAGAGAGAGAGAGAGAGAGAGAGAGAGAGAGACAGAGAGGAGAGAGAGAGAGAGAGAGCAAGAGAGAGAGAGAGAGAGAGACAGAGAGAGAGAGAGAGAGACAGAGAGAGATGAGAGAGAGAGAGAGAGAGAGAGAGCGAGAGAGAGCGAGAGAGAGCGAGAGAGAGAGAGAGGAGAGAGAGAGAGAGAGAGCGAGAGAGAGAGAGAGGGAGAGAGAGAGAGAGAGAGAGAGCGAGAGAGAGAGAGAGAGAGAGAGAGAGCGAGAGAGAGAGAGAGAGGGGAGAGAGAGAGATGAGAGAGAGAAGAGAGAGAGAGAGAGAGAGAGAGAGTATGGACGTAGAAGATGGTGGATTGCGGTACCTTAAGCATAATATAACGTTACAGACAGAGGGGAGGACATGCAGCAAAGGGGCAACGGGTTCAGGCTGGAACCGGTTAGCACTCAGTCTTAGTATGTGAACAGAGTCTGCAGCAGGTGGGCCGCCGGAGCTGCTGGGAAGTGAGGGGGGATTAAAAGGTTTTCTTAAGCGCTTCAGGTGAGGCATTTCTGGAGGGGCTTTTTATTTACAACAGGTCTAACTCATGAATCATAGATAATAAACTGGTAAAATTCTACCGCATCTAGAGTTTTTTGTTTCTAAGAGATGCAGCAGTGGTATGAAAAATGTATATTATCCTCAAAAAGCTCTCAATCCCCTGCGTTGTACATGCAACCCCCCCTGATTGAACTACTCAACTACTTAAATGTGAAGTTCTTTAAAAACAATAACGAATGTTTTCATGAACAAACTAGCCTCTAGTGTGCGGAAAATTTGACTGACCATTCCCAAAATCAATCAGTCCTTCCTCGCACTAAGGTCTATGAGTGTATAAAATTAAAAATGATCCATAAAACAGTTCTGGAGTTATGTCCGGATAACAGCGTTCTTTTGTTTGTGGATTTGGAATAAGGGTTGAAAGACGATTATGGCCTAAAAACTTTAGTGTCGGAAATATAAACGACCGTTCCCAAAATCAATCCAGCTCTTCCTCGCACCTAGATCTACGTGGGAATAGAATTGGAAATGATCCATGATACAGTTTCGGAGGATAACGCAACATCCAGTCCGCTCGCTCACATTGGCTATCGCGGGTATTCCGTCGGAGGCGCCCCGATCAGAAGTCGTAAACATCAAAAATGTTCGATGTTTTCACGATTCGAGATCGGAGAGGCTCCGACTCGATCGGGAGCAGAACGATAATCGTATCGACACACACTTGAGAATTATTTGGACAAATAGTCGGTTAATATTAGCCTTGAATCAGGCCACGCCCCCCTGAGGGGAGAAAAATAGAAAAGTTAATAATATTGTCTGAGACAAAAATGTCAAGATGTTTATTATAAAAGCAAAAACAATAATTATATTTTATGATATATTTGAAGTTTTTCCAAAGTAAAAAAAATATATAACAGTGTAAAAAAATTCATGGGATTTATGATTTTGATTTTTGACTGAAAATGAATCAACATTTAAGGTTTCTCCAAAATAACAAAACTTGTGGAATAAAGATTTTCTTATTGATTTTATTAAAAAAAACTTATTTCAAAGTGAATACTTTTTGTTACGTCTATCAAGAAACATCCAATAGAATCGTTTCCACACTCCTCCAGGGAGTCGATCCATTTATCGTCATTCTCTCTCTTCTGTCGGATGAATTCAGTCGACTCATGCAGTCAAAGAAAACGTGACGTCTGTGGACGGCCTCAAGACATCAAGGTCAAAGGTCAGAGTCTGTTTTCTCCAGCAGTCCGAGAGTTTTAACCCTACAGTCCCTGTTTGTGCCAGGAAGACCGCTGGGAAGGTTATTGTGTGTGTGTGAGTTTGCATGTGTGTGTGCATGTGTGTGTGCATGTGTGTGTGCATGTGTGCGGGTGTGTGCGCTCGTCTGTTTGTTTGTGTGTTTGTGCATGTGTGTATGTGTGTGTGTATGTGTATGCATGTGTGTATGTGTGTGTGTATGTGTATGCATGTGTGTATGTGTATGATTGTGGGAGTGGTGTGATTGTGTGTGTGTCTGTGTCTGTGCGTGTGTTTGTGTGCGTGTATGTTTGTGTGTGTGTGTATATATGTGTATGTGTTTGTCTGTGTGTCTGTTTCTGTGTGTGTTTCTGCAATATGTGTACGTTTGGTTCATGTGTGCATGTGTGCATGTGTGTATGCGTGTGCATGTGTGTGTATATGTATGATTGTGTGATAGTGTGTGTCTGTGGGTGTCTGTGTGTGTTTGTTCGTGTGTGTGCATGCTTGTGTGTGTTTGCGTGTATTTATGTGTTTGTAATTGTGTGTGTGTGTTTGTGTGTTTGGGGGGCTTGGGTGTGTGTGTGTGTGTGTGTGTGTGTGTGTATGTATGCGTGTGTAATTGTGTATGTGTGTGCGTGTTACCGTTTGTAGCTGTTCTGACTAACAGAACCCTCGGTACCAGCCTGCCCTGCGGCGCTGCGGTGGGTAATAAACAGGTGAGAAGTTTCT
This sequence comes from Lophius americanus, assembly GCA_037951165.1. Lineage (NCBI taxonomy): Eukaryota > Metazoa > Chordata > Actinopteri > Lophiiformes > Lophiidae > Lophius > Lophius americanus. The sequence continues at coordinate 101,669 of JBBDHG010000087.1, read as the reverse complement.
AAATGACCCTTAAGTCAGATTCCAGAGTTGATCACGTGACCTTCTGCCCTCATGATCACGTCGTCGCCTCGAACCTAAAATCTCATTAATTCTCCTCTCGAGCAGGAGCGTCGGAATCGTCATGTTCCCAAACTCACAGCCCCTCCTCCTCATCCTCATCCTCAGTCTTGTCGGAGCTGCTGGCCTTTGGCTCTGCGGTTCTTCTCAGCCACAGCTTTCCCCCCTAAACCGGGCCTCAGCCCTCCTGCTCTACGCTGGCCCGACCTTTAGCTACATACCAGAACACATAGCAGCCGGGACAAAGGGCAAACGCACGACACACTCACACACTCACACACTCACACACTCCACCACACGGTGTGAGTGTGTGTGTGAGTGTGTTCCCTGTGAGTGTGTGAGTGTTTTCCCTGTGAGTGTGTGAGTGTGTTCCCTGTGAGTGTGTGAGTGTGTTCCCTGTGAGTGTGTGAGTGTGTGTGTGTTCCCTGAGTTGAACCCGGGTCACAGTTTTCTTAAGAGGTCCGAATGAAACACCCACAATTCACTGCACCTAGCGGCCATTCTTTTTGAAGCGCAGAGAGAGAGCGTACAGATCCATCTCTCTTTACCTCACACATTTTTAACCTTCGTGGTGACTTTGGGTCAAAGGTTAAATCATGGGCGTGTGACCAGCCAAATCAACATCCATGACGTTTCCGTCCCTCGCCGCCAGTTTTTACAGAAAGTAGATAGAATTATCTCAAACACTTGGATTTAAAGGAAGCGGTGCCGGTAATAATGAACGGTTTTGTTTTGATGAGGTTGACAAAGACAAGATAAATCCTCCAGCGCCCACGCTGCGAGCTAATGGAGCTGATTGACCCGATAGAACTTTGTGCCCGGCACAGACATAATCCTGTTCGGCTTCTCCCCCGCCTGGACCACCAACAAAATTCAAGGGAAGCCTTTGAGCAAACAGAGAAACTGTACAGGTAAAAACAGACACACACAATCCGGTAAAGATGCATTTGAATGCATCAGCGCTCAAACGTCCGCCGCGGCACAACGGTACCCGCTCGTTAGGAAAACTTGTACATTTTCTCCATTAATGACTTTTTACAATCTTTTTTGGGTTTTGCCTGATGAGGTTGTTTGATCGCTTCTGCTTCCTGTCCAGAACTAAAAGCCGTGAGGTCATCCCCTCACGAAATCTGTTGAAGCTGTTTGTGTGTGTGTGTGTGTGTGTGTGTGTGTGTGGGGGGGGGGGGCGAGATAGTGACACGTTGAATGTGATTGAAGTGCAGTCACCGCAGGGCGACAGGATCAACCATTGTATTCCTCCCAACAAGCTAGTTTAATCTGTTAGCTGGACCGGGTCAAAGGATTAAACGGCTGCTGCTCAGCAGCTTTCCTGTCTGACCTCAATACACCTAACCTGGCCCGGTCCCGGGAGACAAAGAGTCTACCTGTTCAGCAGAGCTTTGCACCAGCGCCTTTGGGCCAGCTTTAAATCTGTGAACCATAGTCTTTCCTCCGCGGAGACACTTCGGATCACGGGACGGACTTTCTAAAACGTGCGACCAGCAGATAACGCCCCAGAATATCGAAGCTTAATTTTAACTCGAAGCGCTCTCTATAGCTCTAAAAGGAGACCGGGCCGCTTTGGACCTCTCATGTTAAACCGAGTTATGTAAACCGATCCCAGTCTTACGGTATCAGAGTCCACTGTGCATGACTGAACGCAAACCTCCTGAACTTGGGAGTCTGGGCTGACCCAACCGTAGACAGGATCCACTCCAAAGCTCCCTTTCAGACACAATGTAATTTCCTAACCGAGGCTGGTTCTGGAAAAAAGGCAGACGTGTGTCTGGAGAACCTGACGGTGAAGCAGCCCGTGTGGGAGATGGCAGGATCTGACAGAATTTAATATGGACCATGTGGTGCTCTGGGAGGGCAGGATGAGAGGATGAGCTGGTGCTGGTTCTTCTGCAGCACCTATTGACAATTTCCTCAAGTATGCATGAGATGCAGAGAGAGAGAGAAGGGGAGAGAGAGAGAAAGAGAGAGTGAGGGAGGGAGAGAGAGAGAGGGAGGGAGGAGGGGAAGGAGGGAGGGAGAGAGAAAAAAAAAGAGGGGCGGGAGGGAGAGAGACAGAGAGAGGGAGGGAGGGGGAGAGTGAGAGAGAGAGAGAGAGAGAGAAAAAAAGAGGGCGGGAGGGAGAAAGAGAGAGAGGGAGGGGGAGGGAGGGAAAGAGAGAGAGCGAGAGAGAGGGAAAGAAAGAGAGAGAGTGAGAGAAAGAGAGTGAAAAAGAGAGAGAGGGAGGGGGAGGGAGGGAAAGAGAGATAGAGGGAGAGAGAGGGAAAGAAAGAGAGAGAGTGAGAGAAAGAGAGTGAAAAAGAGAGACAGAGAGAGAGAGGGAAAGAGAGAGAGAGGGAAAGAAAGAGAGAGAGTGAGAGAAAGAAAGAGAGTGAAAAAGAGTGGGAGAGAGAGAGAGAGAGAGAGAGAGAGAGAGAGACACTTCAGATAAACTCATGAAGCAGAAATCAAATCAAAGGTCGGCCTGCTCTCTCTCTCTCTCTCTCTCTCTCTCTCTCTCTCTTTCTCTCTCTCTCTCTCCCCTCTTTCTCTCTCTCTCTCTCTCTCTCTCCCCTCTCTCTCTCCCCCCTCTCTCTCTCTCTCTCTCTCTCTCTCTCTCTCTCTACCCACGCACACCCACTGAACCTTCCCCACTCAGAACACCCCTAAAAACTGAAAAAAAACGGCCTCTGGTTATGGGCAAAGATCCAAGTGTGAGAAACAAAGGATCGGTTTTCCCTCCTCTCACCTGAGTGATATTAGCCGGGATTTTGGGGGCGTGGCCTACTTGAAGTAACATAAAACAAATCCTTTAACGTCTTTGATATATTTTCGTGCAGGTGTGTAAGTTACAGAGATTTGATGACAAATTGATTTCAAGTATGTTTAGTCTTGGATTTCGACGTCGTCCATCTTTGACATCTGTGATTTCCCATCTGAGACTGACTCTTGAAATCAAGGCCCGTCTTATCAGGCCCGTTATCCGATCCTGTTTCTGATACTCAGATCCGGGGCGGGGAACCCGAGGCGCGGTTGAGGCGAGGATAGCGTCCCGCTTAAGGAAGCTCAGATTGGCAGATGTGGTTCCGTTGGCTTCAGTCCAGACTGGAATGGATTGCAGACGACAGTAAAGTGGGCGTGGCTAGAAGTTTGGGCCCTGTTGACGAAGTGAAGGCATCTGGTCCTCCCGGGTTCTCCTCCTTTTGGAGGTCCTCTGAACCCGTCAAAAGAGGGGGAGACTAGAAGGACTGGAGCAATTATTGATTTAGTCCGGCCAGCAGAGGCCTTCTAGATTCCAGGATGAGCTGGGAAGTGTTGCTGGGTAGAAGGACGTCTGGTAAACTCTACCCACTTCTCAAACAAACCATGAAGTGAAGAAAAATGATATTGTTTTCATACTCAAAACTTCTTAATCATTAGTTGAAGGAATAGTTGGAGAAGACTATCCTCTTGCACACTCGTCCCTCAGACTCCTCTGTCAATCATAGGTTTCATGTACGTTCTGTCTGTAAACGCCGCTCCCCCCCCCCCCGGCCCCACTTCTGCCAAGTTCTCGCAGATCCGTAAACTCCATCGTTCATCAGTCTCAGCAGAGTCATCAGCCACCGCCACCGGGATCCAGACTCCATAAGGGGATATCCAGCAGACACCTGTCAATCACTAAGTCTCTGACGGAACTGAGCGGCGAGGACCCGGTCTGATTGAAATATGTTTAGAATTACACGAAAATAAATATATATAAAAACTAACTAAACAATAAATACGGCGGCACAGACCTGTGAACTTTATTTATAACAGAATCGCGATCTATCGTCGCATCGATCTTTACGAGGCGTTTATTCAATTTTCCCTAAATATATAAATATTCAAACATTTTCCTTCAGCTCTGGAGGTGTTTTTCTATTTTCACCTATCGTTGCCGTAAACTCGTGGAACAGAAGTTCAGGTGTGACGGTGAAAAGTGTCGCAGAGCGACGCGTGGTTCCGACAACGGTGCACTCGCATGGATCCCAGAACAGAACCGAGTCCAGAAGAGAGTCGTGTTTGTTCCTCGCCAAGTGTTAATAAGCAACAATAGCTTGGAAATCCAAGACCCCCCCCCCTCCCCCTCCTCCCTCCCCCCTCTGCTGCTCTCCTATACAAGGGATTAAGTTGTCAGGTTACACTGAACTCTCGGCGCCCTCCGCCCAGACAAAACCGTCTTAAGGTCGGGGTCGGCGGGTTATTTATAACTCTGTTGGGTAAACCTCTGGCTCAGCCCACTTCAGCACACAGACAAGTATGGGCCTCTGAGTTCTGTCTGACGTCGACCCGGGAGGAACTCATCTTCCTCCTTCAGTCGGTGTCTGGGTGTCTGAGTGTTACGCTCACTTTTTCCAAAGAATTACATAACGGGCGTCACTTCAGCGAGGAGCAGCAGACGGACTGAAGCACCTTCACACACACACACACTCACACACACACGTAGACCCAAAAACACACACCCACTCACACACACACACACACACACACACACACACGCACAAACGAACAAACACATGCACACAAAGCTACAATCACACAAGCGCGCACACATGTGAACAAACAGACAGATACACGCACACACCCTCACACACACCCCTCACACACACACACACACACACACACACACACACACACACGTAGACCCAAAAACTCACACACACTCACACACACACACACACACACACACACACACACACACACACACACACACGTAGACCCAAAAACTCACACACACACACTCACACACACACACACACACACACACACACACACACACACACACACACACACACACACACACACACACACACACACACACGTAGACCCAAAAACTCACACACACTCACACACACACACACACGCACACACACACACACACACACACACACACACACACACACACACACACACACACACACACACACACACACACACACACACACAGACCCAAAAAACACACACACACTCACACACACACGTAGACCCAAAAACACACACACACTCACACACACACACACACACACACACACGCACAAACGAACAAACACATGCACACAAAGCTACAATCACACAAGCGCGCACACATGTGAACAAACAGACAGATACACGCACACACCCTCACACACACCCTCACACACACACACACACACACACACACACACACACGTAGACCCAAAAACCTCACACACACTCACACACACACACACACACACACACACACACACACACACACACACACACACGTAGACCCAAAAACTCACACACACACACTCACACACACACACACACACACACACACACACACACACACACACACGCACAAACGAACAAACACATGCACACACAGCTACAATCACACAAGCGCGCACACATGTGAACAAACAGATACACGCACACACCCTCACACACAGTCCCACACATACACACACAAACACACAAGCACACACACACACACACGTGCACACACCTACACACCCGCACACACCTACACGCCTACACACACACGCACACACACGTGCACACACACACACAGATTGCAGAAATACTATATTGAGCATCGCTACATTTCCCACTTTCCCTCTTTCCTCACAGACCGTCTTCGTGGACCTGGCATCTATTTTGGGAGCTCGGTTCTGGCCAAGTATCAGGTGCAGTGTGGAGAACGGATCACGGGTAGAGTCCCCTCTGAGGCGGGACGCGTTCTGGCTGCAGCACAAGAGTCCGGGGGTGTGTGTCTTTGTTTGAATCCTCCGTTCCTGGAGATGCATCGCTTAAAACATTTATGAGAAAATCAAAGGAAATTAATTTTTCCAGAGATTTTTATGAAGTCTGAATAATTTCTGCAGAAAGAGACGCCGCTAATATTTATGCTCACGATTTAACGTCGGGTACGTTACACCCTTATGGACAAAAGCCCAGGTTGCCAAACTGTCTTCTCGCAATTCTTAACATTATTATAACTTCATTCTCGTAAAATCTTGTGAAATTCCAACTTTATTCTCGTTAAATTCCTTAAACTTTTTTGAAAAAAATTTTTATTTGTACGATAAAATTTCAAGTTATTTGTCATAAAACTACGACTTTTCTCTTAAAATAAAAAAAACGTAAGGGAATTCTCGCAAAATCACGAATTTTCCTTTCGCCCTTTTTCTCGAAATATTGCGCCTTTGATCTCATTATCTCAATTTACACATTTTTTGTCAATAAGGCCCTAAAACTTTGTCATAGAAATAAACATCAGAAATAAAGAAAACGAAAAACAAACAAAAAGTTTTTACGTACATGTTACGTTAACTTCTTTTTTTTCCGGGACATCTTTGATACGTTGATTGTTGTTGATGTGTGTGTGTGTGCGAGTGTTTCCCAACTTCCCATTTAATCCCGGCTTGTTTTAAACTACGAGAAGCACTTTTGCCTCCTGGGCTAAAGGTCACAGGGGGATTGTGGGAGCACGCTGCGCCGCAGGCTGGGATTGCGTCACCAGCAGTATTGAGTCAGGTGTGCTCGCCGCCTGATGCCATCAAGCAGGGATAATCTTCTTAAGCAGATTGAACCTGATTTACGCCCACAGGGGAGAATTCAGGAGAAGTTTGTGAACCTTCTCAGACCGGATCTTAAAACACTTTAATGTCCTCGCACAGAAAAAAAACAAAAAAGCTAAAGATTTCTTGTATTTACGCATATTTTAATTCTTAGGGGCTTTAATTTAATATCTTGGAAACTGTAAAATTCACCATAAAATGACAATTTTTTTTTCGGTTGAATCAAGTTAGAAAATTCTTTCTTATCCGACTTTCTCTACAGCCGTGTTTGACACCTCCTCAACAGGGGTCCCTTTGACCCTTGGTGTCCCTCAGGGCTCCGCCCTCGGCCCCTTACTCTTCAGCATACACATGCTGACACTGGATCACATTATAAACAGGTTCAGTCACATTCTTCCATAAGAAATAGAGACTCAAAATGTACAAAAGGACATTAAAGGGTTAAAGCGAAGAGAATGTATAAAAAAAAAACCTCTGAAGATGTACGGTTGATTCTTTCTCTCTCTCTCTCTCTCTCTCTCTCTCTCTCTCTCTCTCTCTCTCACACAGCGCTCTGTGAGTTATAGGATATAGTCCACTTACAGATCACATTTCCTAACTCCCACCTCGCCGTTACGCTGAAAACATGTGAAGACGTCTTATATACGCGTCCTTTGGGAGGAACTCCTCCGGAGCCGATAGAGAGCAGAGTTTGATTTATCCGGCAGAAGAAGGCGGAGGGAAACTCCGGTGACCTTCTCCGCGGGCCGGACGAACCTCAACAGATGGAGTTAATCTACTGCAGCGAGGTCAAAGTCAACAACCTGATGTCTTTGCGCGTTGGTGACGTCTCTCTGGTTCCAAAGGGCAGCGGGGAAAACGTCTCCGTGAGTCCGGGGCGGATGAGTGAATGTTGGTGGAAACCCACAGGAATCTTCTGGAATGAACGGCCGACATGTTGTTGACGTGTCACGATGTTTAAGGAGCAAAGCTGTGATCGGCGAGCCCGACAGCGTAGGGTGTATCCCCTAAAAGTCCCCAATCCCCTGCGTCCTACATACAATCCCTCTGACTGAACTCCTCAGATTAAAAGTGACGTTTTCTCTTGTGTGGTTTTAGTAAAATAACCATCAATAAAACTTCCACTATTAGAGTTAAATATAATACACACACATAAACTGTGTGTAAGGTGCACACACACACCTACACCTGCACAGGTGTGTGTGTGTATGTACGTGTAGGTGTGTGTGTGTGTATGTACGTGTAGGTGTGTGTGTGTGTATGTACGTGTAGGTGTGTGAGTATGTACGTGTAGATGTGTGTGTGTATATACGTGTAGATGTGTGTGTGTGTATGTACGTGTAGACGTGTGTGTGTGTGTGTATAAGTGTAGCTGTGTGTGTGTACATACGTGTAGGTGTCTGTATGTGTGTGTGTGTGTGTGTGTGTGAGTATAGAAGGACCCGTTGATGGTCCATTCCAAACTAACAGGAGTTAGTTGTTCTAGAGGTGATAAAAGCATGAAGGACCTTCTCCACATCTCTAGAAGGTTTATTCTTATCTAAAAACTGAGGGTTGAATTCATCCGACCTGAAAAGAAGAATCGATACCGACCCGTCAGCATCCCGCCTCCACAGACGGAGAACTGCTCGACTGACGTCCCGCTTTCGCCGCTCACACCGTAAGAAGATTATTCTTTATGCTCCCGCCGACGGCATAAGGTATTTCTCCAAACAGGAAGCGCGTTCGCTAAGTCCATAAGCCCGGAGCCTCGAACGCCGACATGTGAGTCACCGCGGCGGCTGATGACTGTTCCAAGTCAGAATCGACTCTTATAGAATTCACCTTAAAAGCTGCGGAGGAAAAAAATAAAACCCATCTCAGAAACTGAATCCTGGGATCCTGCATTACCTTTAGTCGTTTTATTATCCTCATAATTCCAATTATGGGTTTTATTCCGACCCGCCGTCCTAGCAGGTTTCATAGAAATAATAAATTCAGTAAAAAAAAAAAGTCAATAGGATTGTGAAAGAAATCCAACGGACCAACTCTGGAGGCTGGAAGGGACAATTTATAAAAAAAAGTAGATGATATGATAATCAAAATGTATTTCACAAACACGTGTGTGCGTATAAGTAGCATTACTTGTATATGTTTGTGTATTCTCTACGTACTACAGTACTTATACACGGGCGTGTCACAAACAAGAGATGACATCATAACAGTAACCGCAGTTTTCTTTCTCTGATGTTCTTCCGCATCCTCTTCCTGCACAGGAGCCGATCCCAGGCGCCAGAACGCGACACCCAGATCCGGTACGTGAATGTGCCACACATGGGAAACACGTAGGAGGAAGACGAGGAAGAAGAGCGGGTCCATCTGTGTCAAACACATGACCGGATTCTGTCGGATCGGCTGGATATCATCACACTGCGGGGGCTCCTCACCTTCAACAATCTCAGCCACGAGCGGCGCTCCCTCGGAACAGATCCGGCGGACCGGTCCGTGACCTGAAGCTTAAACGAAGCTGAAGGTCAACGTGTGACCTTCGTATGAACGGCTGAGATGCATTAACGCAGGTACTGGCAGTCCTGAAGAGGATGTACAGGAGAGGGAGAGGAATAATCCTAGCATGGTGTTCCTCGCGTGTGTGTATATGTGTGTGTGTGTGTGTGTGTGCGTGTGTGTGTGGTGAGAGAGGATTGTGGGGGCGGAGGGGGATGATGGAAAAGGTCTGCCAAAGGACATCGCCGTAAAGAGGAGCAGACAAGACGATAAGGAGATTGAGACGCAGGGCCAGGCCACGCCGAAGGTAGTGGAAAATGAAGACGACGGGCTTCAGGGGCGGCCGGAGATGAAGGCTACCTGCCTCTTCCTTCATCCGAGGCGTTGGGACCTTGAGGAGGGAGGAGGAGGCGACGCGGAGCACGTGCGGAGGGGAAAGCAGACGCATCTGGTTTCGTTGAGGTGCCCGAACATTCCTTCCCTTCCTTCAGCGATGACTCGGCTTTTTTAAAAGGGTCGCGTTTGCACTCATATCCTGCTCCGGGCGTCCGTGACGGCCGTCACTCTCCTCCTCTCTTGTTGGATCTACGACCGCCAGCTTAGATGTCTGCCCGTCTGTCTGACAGTTTAATGACACTGAGGAGTCTCAGAGGACACTCTGACTCCAGCAGACCTCAGAGGACTTATGAGGAAGGAACAATAATGGCTCTAGATCGCCATGGCGACCCCGGATGCACACCTGACCTGGTCTGAAGGAGGAGTCAGCGCCGCCCCTTCATGTCTAAACTCCCCTGAGGCGTTCTTGCGGACTCTGAGCTGCATGTTGCATAAGCAGGAGGCAAACAGAACTGTTTGGACAGGAACATACATTATGAATAGTTCTTATCTGCAACATTCTCCCAGCTCTCCCCGATTTCTCTTCTCGAGGAGAAAACCTTGGCTTTGCTGCGATACATATTTTCTTCTGCCACATAGATCTTCCCTATAAATAACTTTCCTGAGGACTGAAGGGAATGATGAGTTCAGGTTCCTTCATCTTTAGGCAGAAGCACACGGCGGCTGAGACACAAAGTCCGGGTTAGTCAATAAAAGTTGGTGGCTTTGGTTTCAGGTTTTTTTGTTGGGCTAATTCATACCAAGAAAACCTGCGTGTGTCGAACTTCCCTCAAACTAAACCCTCCCGACGTAAATTCAATTTGTTTGTTTAAGTTCGGTGTGTTAGTTTGTGAGCAAGATCACAGAAAACCTAGAGGACAGATTTGCATGTAATTCTACCGAAAGGTCGTTTTCTGCATAAACTAGAAGTGTTTCAATGTTGGTGATGTTTTACATTTCGTAGTACTTAAAACAAAACACAATGATCCTTTGATGTTCCTTTGGGTGTGGAGCTGGAGGCTCAGTTTCAAGAGTTCCTTTGAAGTACCTTTGAGGATTGAGCTTGGGGCTGAGTGGGCTGAACAGAGACGCTGAAGTGGAAGGCATAGGAGATGAGCATCGGTATATTTTGAGGCTAGTAATAACTTAGACATTATTGGAGGAATCTGCATGAATTTATCCTTAAACTTGGGTTTGGTTGTGCCTCGGCGGAGGTTTGCGTTCTCCGAGTGCATTTTCTAGCTACACAATAGTTTGCCGTCATCTCTGACGGCATCCTGTATCCTGTCGGGTGATGAAGTTCCTGTAGATACTTTTGTATCACAGGGGGCCTCCATGAAAGGAGAAAGCCCCTCTGTAGATATAAAGGACTTAAACAAATGTAAACAAAGGTTAAAAATTACATCTCGTTTTCAACAGATCACTTATAAAAAAATGAATATTTTATTCCCTGTATGCAAACAGATACTCCTAAATTCTACAGACTGCACCTTTAAGTCATTGCAGAATATACATCTTGTAAAAAGGGATGACTTTGAATCCACCGGTTAGGTTGTCTTTATAGAAAGCTTCAACTCTCTGAGCTCTGACTGAGAAGATTATGTTCTATGATGGAGCGTCAGTGGAATTACTGGACAGCCTCTTAACTCCTCTGCAGCTTGAGTTTCACCGAAAACCATTGAACAGCTGAAAACCAATTTCAGATGTTTGCTTTTCCTCTGAAGTTTAACGAGGAGTCGGATTGCAGGCCTGAAAATGAGAACAGAACAGACATTAATGATCTCCACCAAAACATGTTTCTCCGTGTTTAAAACAAACGTGAAACTGCACGGACCGCGATGACGGAGAGGAGTCCGCAGTCCCATGATGCAATGCTTTTGTTACATAATACAGCAGGTGTCATGGTATGAATGTCAACGCATGAACGTGCCGCATAAGAAACAGGGTGTTCTTTCAGTGTCGGCAGAGACGGCGGGTTTTTCTCCACGATGCTCAGACGCTGGATGTTATCCAGTCTTCGGGGATGGGCGGGTCCGAAGCGAAGGAAAGAGCCGACCACAACAGTTCTTCAGCTGGCAGCTTTAGCTGGTACATGAGGACATAAAGCTTGCCAGTGAAGAACTGCTATGGGTCAGCCAGTGAGCATCCTGTACCCAGCATCCCCCGGCGATGTGCCCCAACGTGAAGAACAGTGCAAAGAAGTCAATCACAGCATCTCCTGAAAGTCAGACGTTGATGTTGAGTCGTGACCTTTCACATGTTTCAGTCATGGAGTCAACAACTGAGGCTAATCATAAGGAGGTTGAAGTCATAATATCTGCTTAGTGAGGCGGCTTTTAATCAAAAAGTCCACCAAACACAAATATCAGCTTGATAAAGATGGTTGAACTTTGTATCTTCGCTGCGGAGACCTGGGGTCACCAACCCGTCAATCACGAACAACCTGTCAATCTATGGATGGGGTCAGAGTCGGCCCAAAGCATTATGGAGAAAAAAGTAAACATGTGTGTATATTTAGATAAAACCTTGTTTCGACCAGCACCAACAGAGAAAACCATCAAACATGACTAGCTAGAAGAAGTAAAAGTTGTAACAATGTTCCTGTAGGTGTTCCTTTTGGAGGCATCGCCACACTGGACCTGCACTGCGGGCGGCAGCCAGAACCGAGTGGTGCGTCTCGAGCAGGTAGGCCTGAAGAAGGGGAGGTGTTCTGGAGGTCAGACGGACCGGCGGCGGAGGTTAGAGTGTGGGGAACTTCTCCAACTCCCTCTCATCTAGATCTCCCGGCGAGGTATCCGCGTTCGCCCACTGGTAGCATGAACATTGCTTCCTGAACCTCTGGTCGGGGCCAAACCCATCCTCGAAACCAGACCAGAACCCTCCCTCGGGTATCTTCAACCCCTGCACGGCGTGGGGCGACGCAATTCCCCCGGGTCCAACTCCAAACGCCGCCACCAACATGACATCAATCAGAAACTCCCAGCCGTGCTTCCGCAACCAGCTCTGATGATCAGCAGTCACAGAATCACATCAGCTTTCAGAACGTTGGGCTAAACTTAAGAGTGTAACGCGTGGATTCTGTTCACCTTAATACATGTGAGGATAGGACTTTTAAAATAACCAGAATGCACTCGGAGAACCCAAACCAACGCAAAGGTGCAACAGCATCCACGGCTGACATTATTGTGAAAGGACTCAAATAGAAAGCTTTATTTAGAATACTTTCTAATTACTGTTTAATCATTTAATTCCCTCTGGATTTCGTAGGTAGCGTGTTGTTGACGACGCACTTTCCGATTATGAGATTCGTCTTTTTACGACTTTTCTACCAAAATCTTCCTCCGCCAATCAAATTGATTTGAAATGAATTTTTTTTTCTTGCAGTCATTTATTCCCCACATCAGGAATTCTGTTGTGGGAACGAAATGACGAGGGAAAAGGGGGGAAGATACCAAAGAGCACATATTTATCCACATTCTTCGGTGATTGTCCGACAGCACTGCGGTGAATGTGAACGCACGCATATAACCAACTGCATGTGCGCGTCGGCGGAGAGCGGGTCGGCATCCGACATGCCTCTCTACCGTTTTAGCATTCTCCCTGCTTCGTCTTTAATTGAATACAGAAGTCGAAGCTAGTGAGATAGCCGGGCCTCTGGTTCCAGCTCGGAACTCCTGATAGAAAACAGCTCTTGTCCTCTGGGGCTGCTGGCTTCACAGCTGCCAAGCAGGACTGAATGAAGGAATTTTCCTCGCCGTTTAGACACTTCCACTCCCTTGGGTGTGTGACTGCTTCACCGACATCTTAAGTACTTTGTTATTTCACTTTAAGAAAACCCAACAACCTTTCCTGCCCGGGAAAGTCAGATTGAGAAGTTTATAAAGGCGTTTAAAGTTGGTCCGGCGTGTCCTCGGCCCAAAAAAAAAGAAAAAAGAAAAATGGATTCGAAAATGTAACCGTGAGCATCACGTGTTGGAAATTAAAAGTGACAAGAGATCCCACCGTCTGACGTAATGCTTAAGAATTCAAGACTCAAGAGTAGCCCAGGATTTATCGCGCCTGGTTTCCAGTCAGCTGGCCCGACTTCAACTATTGCAGTCAGTCGGTCTGAAAAGTATTTCCCCTGGCAGCATATTCTTTCACAGTTCAAGGACAGGAGTTTTTGGGCAAAGTAGCTCACGGCAGCTCTGTGAACCCAGCAACCTCTGGAAACTCAACAAACCCTGAGCTGCTCAGAGCAACAGAACCCCCCCCCCCCGCCCCTCTCACCACCACCTCCACCAAACACAACACTGAATGTGCTGAACGGAGCTCCACCAGCAGAGGTAGGGAGGAACAGAGAACCAATACTCCACCACTGTTTTCACATATCTGCACTTTTCCGGGACTCGGTTTCACTTCAACTCTTTATATTTTAACGCAGAACTTTCTACGCAGGTGTTCTAAACAGGCCAGGTAGCTTATTTTTTATGTAAAATAATTTCTCTCCCAAAATCCTGACTGATTTCATCCTGCAGGAAGCAAAAGTCCTTCTGAAAGACTATCCCCTTGCACACTCGGGCCATAGTCACTTCTCATACCACTTTGACGGCAACATTCGTCCACGGCGACACCTTTATCGTTAGCCCACTATCTTTTAAATAGGATTCTCTCCTCAGAGATTCATCATACATCAGTCTCAGCAGAGTCATCAGCCCCCACCACCACCACCACCAACAGCAGCCGCACACCAAAGTGGCGGCTATGCCAACGCATATCCGAGCAAAAACCAAGACATGAGGTCAAAGAAACGACCTTGAACCTCCTTCTGGGAGGTTCCAGAAAATGGATGGATGGAATCGTTTTATTATTTTTTATTTGATTAATATTACATGGGGTTCAGTTACGTTTGCACAAAAACAGCCAGGCAAAGGGCAACTTTATGCTTTTGTACCGGGGCCACAAGACTTCTGAGAGGATTCTAGATCATGTTCTCAATCCAGCTGGAATTCTTCTGGGCGGGTCCGGCGGGGAAGCAATTCAGGTCAAAGGCTCCTACTTTTGTAAAGAGGCCCCTGATAGCTGCGCTGGCATTTGTTAGCAGAGAGAAGATAAGTTTCCTTTGGTGCTCCACAGATTGTGTTTAAACTGGGAATAATATTACTTCTTTACAAAACGATGGCGCAAAAGGCGAGCGGATAAAGGGTGTGAGAAGGGCGAGCATTGACAAGGTCAGAGATCAGCGCCGCCACAATTCGACAACCAGCGACCTCAATGTGACACCGGAGGAAACAAAAGGGCTTCCTCTGGCAACGCAACACAATCCTCAGCTGCCCACAGGATGTCAAGCAAAGAAATAGCACTTCAACTTTTACAGAGAAAAGGGAATACGAGAGAAGCTGTGGGAAGTGGAATAAAGTTTTCCAACTCAGACACACAGGCTCAGGGACATAAAGACACTTTGACAACTGTTGCTGTTATCAGGTGATCAACAATGATGTCATTGATTACATCAACTACGTCAATTCAGGTATAAGGCCTCAACTTGTTGGGCCGGTTATGTTCCCAAATAAAGATAACAGCGCCCGTTCGCTGTCTTTGAGAACCCCCCAAAAAACTGTACACTGTTGGTCAAAAGGGTTGGAATCCATCAAACACACAAATGAGATGCTTCAGAAACGGCGTAGCCTAGCACACCTCGAAAGAAAAGGTCTCCATCTGACATTTGTTTAATTGGTCTCAGTATTTGGGAATCGTCGCTGCGTCCTCATCTGTTTGTGTTTCAGACAAGAGCTCAACAAAGACTACCATTAGCATAGATGCTGATGGCTAGCATAGAAACACAGCTGAAGTAAAGTAAATAATCGATATCGACAGCCCAATTATCTATACATCCCTACATTATACGTATATATATACATATATATGTATATATATACATATATATATATATATATATATATATATATATGTTCTATATATATATAGAATGTGGAAATGATCTCTAACCAGCTGCTGAATGATGACATTGACGGCTTACGTCAAAAGAATGAGTCAGCAAATGTGTTTCCTCCTACGGTCTTAATAGTTACAGCTGACGGAAATGAATTGAAATAAAGAAAAAGAAGGAGCCTTTGATGCAAAACCGAAAAGGACCAGAAGAAATTAATTAAGGCGGTTATAACAGACAGGTTGTTCGGTATGCGTTGCTCACATGGCATTTAGATGACGTTTACGCCTCTGGCAAAAAAGAGGCGTAAGAAAAGGGGGAAAAAAAGCTTGTTGTGACAAATAGCAGCTGTTTATTCCCTCTTAATCTCATTTTTAAAGCCCTATTATTCCGTAGCTACGGTCTCGCCCTGCTCACGATATGTTGAGCGCCGCACACTCCCAGAAGCCATCTCGCAGCGGAGAACACAGTGTACCAGAGGAGTGATTTATTACACAGAACTGATGATTCCCAGGACAATTACAGCCGGCAACAGGCTGAAAATGGAGTGAGAGTGAACGCCCAAACACAGAAACACAAGACACCCCCTCACACCGGCCGCCAGGACGTATCGCCGAGTCAAGAACAGATCCCAGCTGTGAGCAGACCATAACCTCAGGAATGGAGGACGAGGCCTCCTGGCCACAGACGGAGACATTATTCTGAGGTCCGACAGAACAGATAAACATCCCATATATAAAATATGTATAAATGAAAGGTTTGAGTTTCAGGTATTCTCAGCTTTTTTTCCACCCCGGAGAAAAACGAGGCATCTGAAGAGTCTGGATGTGAAACTTGTCTGGTTAGGATGAGGGTAAGGTGAGAATATTTAGGAAGTAACTTTTTAAAGAGTTACTTCCCAACTGATCTTAGTGTATATGCTAAAGAGTAAGGGGCCGAGGGAGGAGCCCTGGGGGACAAAACAGAGCTAAATGGTCTATAGACAAAGTTCTACTCCATTAAACTGTTTGTTTTTTTTTGTTTATTAAAGCATGTTAGGACTTAAAACACAGAATTATTTAAATACATAGTTATAATAATAGTTTTCTTAAAACATGCTAGACCGAAAGGTTAGCTAATGTGAGCTAATCGTATTAAAATGAACAATTTTCCGAATAAACAATGTCATTATGAAAGTCTAGTCTTCACATCCTTTAATAAACCATAAAAGAAGCCAATTATCCTTTAATGGAATAAGACTCTGTCTAGAGCCATAGCTACTGGCCCCTTGAGCCCGTGGTGTCCCTCAGGGCTCCATCCTCGGCCCCTTCTTCTTTAGCATATACATACTAATGCTGGGTCACACTATAAACAGGTTCAGTCACATTTTACAAACAGAAATAGGGATTCTAAGTTACCTCAACCATCAGTTGAGCAAAGTCACTGTTAGACTTTTTAAAAATAAATTACAACCCGCTGACATTTTGCAAAGCAGCCAAATATTGACGCCCCCCTCAGGCGCTCTGACTCCACGCAGGGCGAGCGAGCGAGCGCTCCGGCGGGGGAAACAACCTCGTTCGTTCCAGCTAACCAACACGTTTGCAGGCAGCTGTGGGTTTTCTGTGAGCTGCAATGATCTGAGCAAATCTGACTCACAGCTAATTGTTCGGGTATAATTAAAGAAGACAGACAAGATTAAATCAATTGAACGCTCGCCAATCTATATCTTCACATGTCAGCGGCAGACAACGACTTTGCAAACGGGAAAGACGACGAAGCTCCATGAATCATGTGAAAAATGCCGTCTCATTATCCAAAAGTGAACGCAAACAATGCGTCACGTCAGTCGTGTGTCGGCGGCATGAGGATATAATTAGCTAAACATTTTCCTGCAACGCCAGACAGTGAAAAGTTAACGTGGGTCAATCCAAAACTATTTACACTGGATTGCATTCTGCATATAAATGGAGGCGTGACTGCGCAATTACGTTAATTATAATAATTTTCTATACAAATGGGACGCTTTTAAGTACAGTATGTGCTTGTTCTGATAGCGTAACAGATTCCATAACAGACGCGCCGGCTTGTAGCGACACAAGACGAAATATAGTATAAATAATAAATGTGAATAATGGCAACAGAATTCAGGCAAAAATGAAGTTCATAAAAAAGTTTTTCAAAAGGACGGTCCCCATAATGGAAGTAGTATGAATGATAATAATACCTGGTCAAAATGGCTACTTCTCATTCAAGCCACGCCCCGAAAATACTGCTAATGTACGTTATTCTAAGGTTGGACATATTCTACGTAAAGCAAACAGACATTAGTGAAGTTATGTGTGTTTCTCATTAAAGAAAATCTCCCCCTAGTGAGAAAAGTATGAACTACTAGAGTCAAACATCATGTCAACATAGATCTCCTCCAGTTGATTCATAGGCACTAAATTTGGACTAAATCGGACCAACGGTTGAAGAAATAATGTCACGAAAACTTCTTAAAGATAAAGCGTCCCCTAGTGTCGGAAAGATAGATCAAAGCTTTGTCAAAATCAATCCAGTTCTTCCTAGAATCAAGGACTATGAGGGCATGAAATCTGAAAATGATCAGTGAAAAACTTTTTGAGTTATCGCGTAAACCGGAAGGATCCTATCCAGGATCCACGTCTGCACTAACCATTTGAGATTGTAGAAAATGTAACGTTCACTGCTGAATCTGAGCGTTTTACAAAAGTCATAAAAGTCTCAATCGGTCACATGTCCGCAGCCAACTCCCATAATGCCTCAACACAGACCGGACTTACTGTTCTCAAGTCAAATGCGGGATCGATATATTTGCTGGAGCTTTCCTCCTATAGCCTTGAACCGCTATAGGCTTTTAGCAAAGGGGTTCCAAAAGCCTTATACACACACACACCCACACACACACACACACACACACACACACACACACACACACACACACACACACACACACACACACACACAGGATTGTAGAATCTCTCTCTGGCTGCCGTTCTTCTGCTTATGAATTAATGATCCAAATGGAAACCAGTTCCAGTCAGAAGTGGGAGACCAGCTTCCAGTGGTCAGATAGAAGAATGTGAAAAAATTCTTTCTTTCCGCCCGAGCCGAGGCTCCAGGAAGGTTCATGCGTTGGTTCATGCGTTCCTCTGAAGCAGGTTCTGTTCACTTCAGCTCCTCTCTTTCTGGGAAATCTGCAGTCATTTTCCAAACCTGCAGTTCTGGATCATCGGAGGCAAAATGAAAGACAGAAGTGATGACCGGACCCAAGAAACATGGTTTCAGCGATGAGACAGACGGTAGTACACCGTAAAAAGAGAATTGTTGAAGGAACTCCCCAAAAATAATTTAGATCAACTGGTAACAGTTGAATAAATGAATTAGTTAGATTAAATAAATACTTTCGGTTACAAGTTGAAGTTCATTTCTTCATTAATTTTCTTGTGCATGACTTCAGCCATTAAGAATTAAAAACGTAAAATTCCAGATTTGGGGAATGTAAAAAAAAAAATATATATATATATACAATTTTTTGTTTCATGATTTAAAATAATAAAAATATAAAGCAAGAAATAAATATTTGTTTCTTATTGGTGCACAAATCTAACATTATTTGTTTCCTCCAGCGTCTAAGACGAATATTGCACACTTAAAAAAGATAATTTTTTGGTTATTTAAAAAAACAACTTATATTTTAGGCTCAAAAATACTTCATTTAATTTTTTCGTTACCAGTGAATACAGTTTGACTAAGTACTTTTACTCAATTTACACATCTAAATATAAAGTTTTTAGTTGATGATTTAGTTTAAATATAGTTTATGATCTCCAAATATGTCGTTTTTTTCGGGATAAAGTGAAACATTTCTTTACTGGATGAGAAAATTCTACTTTTTCTTTTTTTTTTTTTGGGATTAGTAAACGATCGAAAAACTAATCTTGGATTTCCCAGAAAAAGTCAAAAAACAGAAAAAAACCCACTTGATCTCAGGAAAAGTGACAATGACTGATCAACATCAGTTACGGTGTAAAAAATTATCCACAATGAATTTGTTGACAGGATTTCACTGTAAAAAATACAATGAACACGTAAAAGACATTACGGCAAATTACCACCAAAAAAACCTCCAAAAACTGATTGACTGTAAATTTACTGTAAAATTACAAGAATATTATATAAAATCATTTTAATGGATCTGATCGGAACCCATCGGCTCCAGTGAGCCCAGGATGTCGGCGCCTTCGCTTCAGGAAGAGATGATGTCAACTGGCAGGAAGTCAGCAGGTGGGGACGAGGAAGAGGAAACGGGGCCTTACAGTAAAGCGCTGCGAGTGAATTTAATACCGAGTCTTTAGAGCCAAGAATGCATGAGAACGTTATGGAGGATGTGTGTGTGTGTGTGTGTGTGTGTGTGTGTGTGTTTTATGTGTGTGTACTAGGAGGAGAGGGAGGCGGGGCTTTATCTGCTTCTTTAATGTTATGAAGTGACGATCAGAGAACCTGGCACCGGCGTTCCCACCGTACACGGATGAGACAATGACGCAGCAATACTCACACACTGTGTGTGCGTGTGTGTGTGTGCATGTGTGTGTGTGCGCGCGCGGCGCGCTGTGAAGGACACACAGAGGATCGCACACACACACACACACGCACAAACAATCATGCTTTAGAAAATAAAACTGAACAGGAGGGAAGGAGAAAGTTGAGATACTGAGGGAGGGAGAAGAAGTGTGTGTTTTGTGTGTGTGTGTGTGTGTGTGGGGGTCGTAAACACACACACACACACACATTAAACATTTTTTCTCTCAAAAAAGCCCCCCATCATAAAGAAATGATTTGTGAGCTTCCTCCGGCTGTCACCTCCCTTCCCACCAGCGAACTCAGAGTGTCTGAAAGACTAGATTGTTTCTCTGTGTGTCTGTTTGTGTCCGTCCTTCGCTCCGGATTAATGCCTCTGTATGCCCCCCGCCATCACGCACGCCCCCCCCCCCCCCCCTCTCTATACGTATATATATACACATGTATTCTTTGGAACCCCCCCCCGCCTCTAAGTAGCAGTTTAGTTCAGGTTCTGAGAGACAGGAAGTGCCTGTAGGGCAAATGAATGGGAAGTGGCAGCTGCCCACAGAACCTCCTCAGTATCATCACACCCCCCATCCCCCACCCAACAACCCACCCTCCCCCCACAGTTCAGACGTCCAGCCGTGGTCTGAAACTCTCACTCGGCCGCCGACATTTTTTCCAAGAGTAAAATCTATAAAATGTAAAAACCAACGACGACCGAGGCTTTTCTTTTTCACCCACTTAGATGTTCGTAGCAAAATCGGGATCCAGACGGAAGAATCGGGTAGGAAACAGGAGCGGGCGATTGGAACGCCGATTTTAGCTAGCAAAACGCCAGTGGATGGAAACAGATGATCCGCCGCTGCGACCCCCCCCAAAAAAAGGAACGATAGAATTGAGCAGAACTTTATTGCGTTGGACGACTCTTGAATTAGCAGCATTCCTAAAGGAGCTAAATAAGAACATAAATATAATTAAAACATTCTTTACGTACGACAAATCTCTAATTTTTGCTGTGGTTCATTTAGTGGGTATGTACTCAAGCAGATTATTATTTTTCGGCCGTTATATCGTGAAAACAAGATCATTCATTAAACACGTATAAATCATTGTTGAAATAGCGAGTTTTATTTTTGCGACTGTTTTCCGTGCGTTAATAGCTCGATTCTTTCATATCATCTTTCGCTTCGCTTAGTTTCCGGGTCATGCGGTCATGTGACTCTGACCGAAACCTCTTCATCAAACATCGTGAATACGACGATGCAGACTTATAATTGACTAAGGAGTTTCTATTATTGATAAAAGCATCGGATTCTATTTACATTAAGCTTCGACTGCGGCAGAGATTGTTTGTACAGCTGCTCTGCGACCGGTGTGTGTAACAGTCGCCATGGCGACCCTGGAAGTTGAATTGGCCGTGGAAAAAAAACTTTTGTTGACCTTTTAATGTTCTGCTTTACTGTTTGGTTGGGCATAACAAGGCTCATTATTTTTCTAATTGAAAATGTGACTGAACCTTTTATGACATGACTCAGCATATAAATGTTAAAGAGTAAGGGTCCGGGGATGGAGCCCTGTGGAACGCCACAGGGTTAAAAGGGGCCGCTGAGGAGGAGGCATCAGTAATGGCTATTGAGAAAGTCTTTTTAAGCATATTATTGCCAAATATTATATATATATTTTATATTTAATGTTTGCGTGTTGCTACGGCAACGGAAATATCGGTGCAGAATTTCCCGTCATAATGGGTCAGTGATCTCGTTTTCACAAGATAATGGTATAAAAATAATTATCTGCCTCTGGGGCGGTTTTCGACTTCCATAGAAGTCTTCCAGTTTAACGGGTGACTTTCATAATTAGACTGAAGAACTATAAAGAAGCTCCGTCTGTTGTATCTTCATCATCAGCAAGTGGAGGTGGGCTGCCGTCCCTCCACTGGCAATGAGTGAGCGGGGGAGGGGGGCACGGCCGGGGTACGTTAGACAAAAAGAAATGTTTGTGTAACGGTGTGAGTCCGTGAGTGGGTTTCCTGCCGTTCTGGATCCAGCTGCACCCAGATAGCCTGAGAGCACAGAGCGCTAAGCTAACAGAGACGAGACAGACATTCACCCCGAGTTGGCGAGCTGGAAGATCGCCGCGGTCCGATTCTCATAATAATACGGATCCACATTCCATCCTCATAAGTCCCACCCCATTGAATACCCTCTGCTGCAAAGGTACATCAGTATCCAGTCGTTTCAAGTAAAAGCTGGCTGGAGACAGTTAACGAAGGATTTACTCGAGTACAATCAACCATAACGAGTCTGAAAGTTCATTTTACACCACTTATGTCCTGGAAACGGGTTCTCTGGAGGTCATTAAGAGCATTATATCATATATAAGAATTAGATCATGCTGTATGTAAAAGCACACTATTTGAATAAATATATATGTTTTCTACCAGTGTTTTTCTAAAACTTAACCTGTTCCATCCATGAACTAATTTAAGTTGAGCTTAGAATATCCATCAGGTCGATTTACATCATCTGGTGTCTTTGAACAGGTACGACCTAAAAGCATTTATTTTCAGCGTCAGTAACGTTGTACCTGTTACTATGTCTAAGTTATACGTTATTATGTGTGAGTAATCAGTTACTATGAGTTAGTAATCAGTTACTATGTGTGAGTCACCTGTGATTAAATGTGCAAAAAATGGCCTTTTGACCCCAGAAGAGGGGTTTTGGCTGACAATACCCTGTGTGTCCACTAGGTGGCGCTACATGCAGATACTACAACCATCGGCTGTGACTTAAATCTAGTGTTTTATTAAAATCCAGCTTTTTGAACATTAAAAAAAACGAACAAAAACTACACAGAAGGTCGATTACGGGCCTGTTGAGTAGAACCAGTAACAAATCACCAAGAAAAAAACATTCCACTAGCTGGATCAGTACATTAATTAATACGTCCTTATATAATGATTAAATAATTAATAATAAATACTTCCACCATTCCTGATCGACGTCTTTAGATGTTTATAAAAACAAAGATTTTCAAAGGTGAATGTGAAACTTTCTGCTCAATCATCACCAGAATCCTCCTTCAGTCTCACCGGCACCGTTCAACCACCGCAGGTTCTACACCGGATCCCCTTCATCACGAACCTCCCCCCAGATTAAGGGGGGTGCAGGAGAGAAGAGTGGCTTCTGCAGCCTTCCTGCTCCGGGTGTGGCAGGTGAACCCATGACCTCCGGTCGACAGAACCAGTTCTTCATCAGTATTTTGCATATATGAGCCGGTGCCACGCTGACGACCGATCCGGTCTTCTCTTCAGAATCAATCTCATCCCCGCCTCTACACATCCTTCAGGCTGCGGTCGCCTGGCGAGGACGACGTATAAATCTCACCCAGAGTTTCTCGAGTCGACATCTCCTCATATTTATGACTTCGACTACATCCCTCTCCTCCTCCCCCCTCCTCATCTCTCACGCTCCGGTTCTTTTCCTCTCCTCTCCTCGGCGTTCTGCTGCGCTCTCTCCCCAAAAGTCTTTAGGTTGGTCAGTTCAGCAGCGCCAAGTTACATTCCTGGGATGCCTTCTACATATGGTCCACATTCCAGCCGGTCTGCAGAGAGGCCCACCGCTCCTCGCCGCCGGCCCCGCAGATACCGGGCCTGAAGCCGAGCGATTTAGACTGAGAGGTTCAGTCTAAATTAATCTCCTCGCTTCGCTCCGCTGCACCTGCAGCCTCGAGAACCAGAACCAGAACCAGAACGACTCAGAGGTGGGAGATGTGAAACCGGCTGACCCGTTTCAACCGGTACAACAAAATGGGTTGTTGCTAGAGGTGCACGCGATCAACCAGCCCGAAGATGGTGAGTTAAGAAGCTCGCGTTAGCAGAGCGGCTAAAGCTAACGAAGCCAACATATAATATAAAAAGGTCTGAAAGAGGCGTACAAAGTTTTATTTTCACTTTGGAATGTCATGCAGTTGGTTTAAGAAACGCACGACAGGTCAGAACACATACACATCGGATCAATGACTGGACCATAACCCAGCCACACAGGGGTCACAAGCCAGGGTAACTCTAGTGCCGGTCCAAAGCCCGGATAAAAGGGGAGGGCTGAGTCAGGAAGGGCATCCGACATTAAATCCCATATCAAATGGAGATGGGGAACGAGAAGATCGGCTGTGGCGAAGAGCCGAAAGAAGAAGTCCAACGAACGAAGCATAAAGATTTTCACAATAAAAGTCAGGCTGCTGCAGGAAGATGGCGGCTCAACATGGAAGAGGCCACCTCTGACGATTTAAAGGACCTTTTGAAAACTAAAGTGTGTCATCAGTTGATCACACGCTTAAAAAACACAATTATGAATCATAAATTCCATCTATCCAGTGGGATGCTCCTAAAAATGTACGCACTGCACCTTTAAAGCTGTAGAAATGTTCCTCAATCAGACATTACTACGAATTTTCAGAACCATTTCCCCCCGAGCATAAAATGAAAATGATTAATTTTGCAGTAAATAAACACGCTATAAAAGTATCGCAATACGGAAGTCCGCCTACAAAAGACCCGAGGTGGTCTCACGCCGCCGTTTCCATCAAACGCCCTTTTCCACGCGTCCTGTGTTTGCTTTAACATTGCGGTATCTGCTCCAGCTGCCGCGGCTCCATCTATGGAAGTGTGTGCAAATGTTACGTGACATCATGGAACCTGTTCCCCCATTAGATCACCGTCAGACACGCGGCGGCGGTAAATAACCGTTTCTCTGCTGCGGGACGCTCTGGACAATCTTGGCAAAAATAGCTGAAGTCTGAGGTCGACCCACATGCAGGTTAAACTCACAAACTCCGCAGATTAAACCCGTGTGCAGTTAAGTTTTACATTTTTGTTGCTTGAGAGAACATTTTCCAGCGGCCGAGTGCAGCATGTGTTGAACATATGGGAATGCGGCCGGTTTCGGTGAAACCGCCCCGCTGAGAGAGAGAAGAGAGAGAGACGTGTTGGCAATCTCTCTCCATATGAGGCGAGCAGAACGCCGTCTGAGACGAGACATGAAAGCATGAAAGACGCCCTCCGGGGAAGCTCTGGACCACTCTAGAGGTCACCAACCCATCAACAGTTTCTATACGCGATAGCTGAATATCCGGGTGACCTTGCAGTCCTCCTCCTGGAGAGCATTTCAAAATTCGGCCCAAGCTCATCAATTATGGCTCTGAGGCCGTCTGGGTGTGGCCATGAAAATGTGCAACCTCACTGCAGATACTGCATTTCCACCGCAGATCCTCCCGCCTCTGATTGGCCGTCGATATCCATCAATGATCAGTCCCAGTTGCCCCGGGTCACATGACCCGACCGGTCCTCGACCGGTCCTCGACTGGTTATCGACTCATCAGCGGACACTTTTTTTTTGTTTTTCTATCCTACGGTTCGGATCAAAACTCCCGAGAGGTCAAAACAGTTCCAGATTATTCTGTGGTAATTCTGGAAAAGTCCGGTAAAGTCGGGCTTGGCCCTCCTCAGTGTTTCCAACCCACAATTATACGCAATCTTTGCATGAAAGGGTGCAAATATTTGGTAGAAAATAACGACTCCCAGCCCGGTTTGGACATCTCACTCCGGACTTTACGGCACAAATGTGTTCCCTCTAACCTCTTTTCTGCTTTTTGTGCGTTTGCGTCTTTAGGGTAGACGCCGCGTTAATCCCACCTGTAGCGTGCAGAGATCAACGATTGTGCCGGCGATCAATCCGGTGTGCCAGAACAATCAGAACCCAGTTGAAGGATGAACTCAGACGGGATGGCAGAGAAAGC
Organism: Lophius americanus; assembly: GCA_037951165.1. Classification (NCBI taxonomy): domain Eukaryota; kingdom Metazoa; phylum Chordata; class Actinopteri; order Lophiiformes; family Lophiidae; genus Lophius; species Lophius americanus. Next base: position 75,905 of record JBBDHG010000087.1, on the reverse strand, counting down.
CGGAGGAGAGAAAAGGGCGGGACAAAAGAGTTCACAGACTAACTTTTAGCTGCTTGGAGGAAGGTGTCATCTCAAAAAAATGAAAATGAAGGAGTCATTCATAAAACAGAAACATACTCTCCTGCAGGTTCCTTCAACCCGACCCAAAACTGGAGTTCAACATTAACTCTCAAGCCCAAACCCAGCACCGAGCCGCGGGCGGGACATTTTATCACCAGCGAGGTTCATTCTGCTCAGCAGCCCAGAGAAATCCCGATCCAGCCGCGGCATCCTGATAGTCCAGATGTTCTGGGTGTCCCAGACTCCCAACGGCCTGAAGCGCCACATATAATTCCCCACTCAGAATCAAAAGAGGGTATAATTAGAGAAGGCCGGGCCCACTTGAGGAGGCGGGTAGGTATTGAGAGAGACCCGTGACTCCAACAAGTATAATTTAGAGGTGGAGAAGGAAAGAGGATTCCAATTTCCTCCAACAAGGTGATCAGGAATTGGAGAACCATCGGAGAACAAGCAGCCTCAGATGAATGCCCCAGAACCAGAATGCCAGACAAAGGGGCTGGGGGTTGGTGGTGGTTGGGGGGGGAATGGCTACGATCTGAACGAGGTCAAGAGCTTCTATGCCTTTCAAGAATCAGAACCGTCATGAGGCGGGCTGAAGCGGACCTCAGGTGGAAAGTGCCGGCGGTTGCTTTAGAAAAGAGAAAGGGGAGTTTTAGCTCAGCCGCCGGTCCTTATTGGATCACATCTTAAGTCTTCAGTCTCAGTCGGTGAGGGGGGGCTCTAGGTCCGTCGTGGCGAAGTGAGACTGGAGCGGTAAGGCGAAGCTCCTAATCTGCCAGAACCAAGGCCTCACCTGTGTGTGGTGAGCTCTGAGCAGAGAGCGAGAAGAATGAGGTCAGGGAAACACGCGGCTGGAATGAGCTCCCTCCGTTAGAGATAAGGCGCGTAGCTCGGATATCCGGAGGAAGCTCCGCGTAGCGCCGCCACTCTGCTCCTGTCAGAAGGAGCCAGATGAGGTGGTTCCGGATTCCGATTAGGATGCCTCCCTTTGGAGGTTTTCCAGGATATGTCAAACTGGGAGGAAACCCCCGCCGTAGAACCAGAATCAGCTGGATATCGTTGCTGGGGAGGGGGACGTTTTGGTATGCCCTGATTGGCCGGCTGCCAGCGTGACCCGGATAAACGAAAAAAGAAAAAATGGATGTACGGATTTGAGATTACAAATCATATGAGCTTTGAACCTTGAACTCTGGACAAATAGTCGTATCTCACCCTGTGGCCTTCCTCGCCATTAGAACCTTTAAGCTGAGATTGCATTAGCAGAAGGGGCCACGAAATGACATAACCCCCGCTACTAGAACTCAGTGACAGGGCCAGGTTTGAACTGGACCCGCAACAGGTTTTTTCTCTTTAAGGAGGACGGGATAGATGGAAATACAAATAAAAGATCTAAGAGGTATAATGTATAGCATGCAGCATAAATGTCACGTGGTTAACCGTGACGCTTCAAACTGTCACACAGCTGTCAGCTTTGATGGAAAGAGAACTTACCCGGACCACGAGGAGCCCTTCAGACTCCTGGAGCTAGATCCTGATGCCGTTATCGAAAGTTGGTGAGGAAGATGAAGACACCTGGAGAAGGGTGGGGGGGACAACATAAGACAAGCTTAGGAGGGGGAAATGAATGACGCGGCGAGAGAGACGGAGTGGGGGGGTGGTGGGGGCAACTCTCCACATCCATGTTGCGCTATAAAGGGTGGGGCCTTGAGGAATTCACTCTGCTGTTTCGATTTAAAGCTAATCTTAATTAAACTAGAGTCCTTCAGCCTGTGCGCTGTAATAGGGTTATAACGCTTTAAATGCACCGTTTATAGTGGAATAACTCATCTACACTCTTTAATGTATATATATCTGTATATATATAGATATATATAGATATGTATATCTGTATATCTATATAGATATACATACATATATATTGGATTTCGTTTTTTTTCCAATTCGTTTGCTCCCATCCTTTTCTGGGAATATCCTCGCGCGCGACGATAGACGAATAGAAAGAATAACGATTTTCTTTCCTTTTTTTTCGTTTGAAGGCCTCCGGTGGGAAACGTTCGGTTTACTCCGATGGATCTGTAACAAATTGACAGAAAATGTCACGCGCTCTCCCGTGTGACGCTCCAGCGTAGAAAAGTTTTGCAGAACGAGACATGTCGCACTTACTTCGGTTCTGGGAAATCCACCGTCTTCGCTGGTAGTTCAAATATGCGCAATTTGTGCGGTGCGTGCGTGAGATTTGCGGATTACGAGGATCTGTTCCGACTCTTTCCCCCCACGCCCAGTTCGCCAGTGGCATTCAGCGGGGCTGGCTCCGGTAAAGTTGCCACGTCTGTTACGTTTCGGTCTTTTTGAAACCCCCCCCCCGAAAAAAACTCGACTTAAATGCATAATGGTCCAATTAATGTCGGCCACAGCGAGACGTTTAGGACAAATGTTCGCACGTCGAGGTGACATTCCGTTTGTAATGTTATGTAATCTGCTCCCTGGGGAACATGATTGAATATAATCGTTTAAAGCCGTCGGTAGATTGAAGAGTCGGGGCCGAAACCGGATTTCTGAGGTTTTCTCTCGGTCCAGAAGCTTTAAAGAGAGCCCTCAGCCACACCTTAACTCTCAAATCATCTCTGACAGCTCCGGGGGTTCGGACGAAGCGCGAGGCCCTGAAGTTCACCCGGACACTCTGAGTGTTTCGTTCGCTCCGGTTAAACATCGGAATAAGATACATAAAAACGGTCCAATCTGAGTATCCGGTTGTCCGGTCCCACCCCGTGCCGCCCGTTGCTGCTCGGGGCTCCCTCACGGTCTCTCTCTCCGGTCCAACTCCTCTCTTCAAACCGGCATCTCACTCCGATCAGCTGGCAGAGCCGTGACGTCACCATGCATTGCCAGCCAATAATAGAAGACCAGGAAACATCCTCTCCGACGCCCATTGAATTCACACAATGACGAGCGTGGCTATTGACCAATGAAAACGCAGATGTCTGTGAAAATAAGGGCGGGTGCTGGAAGAAATAACCAATGAAATTCCATCCGCCCATGGAAGGCGTTTCCTCTTCGGACCTATCAGGAGAGGGGAAGTAGTCTGTAGGATGTGTGAAGAACTTTTTTACACCTACAGGGCCGCGATGAAATGTGATATAATGAGATTTAAAATTTAAAAATAGTCGAGTATTGAAATGTTTTAATTTATTGTGGGTGCAAACCCGGATTATAAAAGGTTTTTCACGTATAATCTTAAAGTCAAATCTGTTCTTTGAAAGTCAGTTTGAGATTTAAAAGTGCTCCATTCTGTATTTGACCCAATTAGCAAAAATCTGTCCTAGAGCCACATTGATAAGCCATAACATTATAACCACTGTCAGGTAAAGAGAACAAATAAAGTAAGAAATCGTTTTTTTCCCAGCTGTAATTGCAAAAAAAAAAGCAAGGCCAGGTAATTCTGCACATGCTCATGACAAAGCACTTTTATATTTAAGGTTTTAATACTACAATGGAATGTTAATGTTATAGATAAATGCAACGGAGCCCTGCTGTGGCATCCAATATTAATATTGAATATCGTATAATAGCTATTATCTGTTAAGAAATGAAAAATCTTTGCAGCGTTAGCTGTATATACACTGAGCAGCCCAAACATTATAACCATTGGAAGGTGAAGCTAGAACTGTGTTTATGTCCTTACAACGGCACACGTCAGAGGGTGAGGTTTATTAGGCTGCAAGTTAACATTATGTACATCGAGCTGTTTTGTTGGAAGCAGGAAAATTGTGCAGAGTTGCTTTTAGATTGGATTCAGAGAATCTGTAGAGCTGAAGATCCATCCATGTATCCGAGGTTCACCGACGAGGAGCGAAGGCTGATAAAGGCAAAGCTGGTTTTAAGAGAAAGGTGTCAGAACATACATTGCGTCACAGAACCGTTTCTGGCAGCAAGAACTCGCCCTACACAAATATTAGGGCTGGTGGTTGTAATGTTATGGCTCATCAGTGTATGTAGGTCATGTTTTGCGATGATTCTCAACACAAGGTTTGGACATGCTTGACTGATTTCTTTTTTTCTGAGTAGTCTCAAGTCTGAAAGCACATTTTTAGGGAGAAGAGAACAATTCTTTTATCCCGCTGAAACCAAAGCGGGATTAAATAATTGTTTTTGGGAACAGAAGATTGGGAACAGAATTCTGCAGAATGTCATGACTGGGGCACCATAGTGGTGAATTCTAGCCATTCTTCAATAATGTGTGTGTGTGTTTGTGTGTGTATTTGAGTTTCTGTAGGCATATGGACCGATGGTCAACCATGTGTGACGGCCCAGAACCAGGATCGGAATATCTGTATGCCAGTACCAGACATTAGAGACATAGTAGGAACTCTTCAGATCCACGATGGCCTTCGAGTCAGATGACCTCACTCTGGTGCTGAGCGAACGGGATTCCATTACCGGGCCAAAAAGAATCTCACACTTCTGGAGGAACGAGCTCCAAAATAAAATCCATGAAAACCTGAGATGTGACCGTCTTGACTTTCTCGTTCTCCAACCTTCTCATATTCTCACTTTCTCCAGCGTAGTCTGATCCGATGGGGGACAAACTGGTGAGCTATGGTTAAAAAAAGGTTCTGCGGTCCAGTCGTGTCAGCTGAGAAAAGCTGCACTCCGACATAAAACCATATATTTGATCATTTTACAGCCTTAATTATTCCAGTTTGTCTCTTTAAACGGTGTCAAAGTCCATTTCTTCTGCACCTGCTTCTGGTCTCAGAACCTCCATGGAGCATCAGGTTTGGCTCAAACTTTCTCTACATCTAAACCGGATCTTCAAACCTGGTTAACATCACGTTTATCTATTCAATTCTGCCAGCGGCCCGTCGTCCTTTTTATTTTCTATGACTGAAAAACACAGGGAATAAACTGCTAACGTTATCATCTATTGTTCTATCTATCATCTATATCTATTCGGTTCTGCTAATCTGGACCGGGTCGCAATAGTAGCCGGGTAAGAACAATATTCCGGACGTCCCTCTCCCCAGCAACACTCTCCAGCTCATCCCGAAGGATCGTAAGGTACTCGTATGTCAGATAAGAAATAAAATCCTTCCAGGGAGTTCTGGTTCCGGTTCTGGAAAGCAGTGCATGTTGGATGAAAAAGAAAATACTATTCAATTTGGCGTTTCATTCTTAAATATGGTGATCAAATTATGTTTTCATAAAGTCCGGGTTATTACGGAATCATCATCGCAACCACGTCCGAACGTCCGATCTGTAAAAGCCACAACACAACCCATTAAAAAAAAAGGATCTGTAAAAGCCACAACACAACCATTAAAAAAAAGGATCTGTAAAAGCCACAACACAACCATTAAAAAAAAAGGATCTGTAAAAGCCACAACACAACCCATTAAAAAAAAAGGATCTGTAAAAGCCACAACAGAACCCATTAAAAAAAAAGGATCTGTAAAAGCCACAACAGAACCCATTAAAAAAAAGGATCTGTAAAAGCCACAACACAACCATTAAAAAAAAGGATCTGTAAAAGCCACAACACAACCCATTAAAAAAAAAGGATCTGTAAAAGCCACAACACATTAAGGTTTTAATTCTTTCTTTATGTGTTTTTTTCTTACTGTTTTTAACTGTCTTAATGTTCTTTTGCACTTTACCCTTGATGGTTTGTATGAATCACTTTGTTTTGTCTTGCTGCTTAAATGTGTCATATAAATAAAGTCATTTGAGCCTAATTAGCATAAAGAGTTTTCACAATTCTTTCACGAACATCGATTTGATAGTGACATAAAATGATCTACAAATTGTCCCCCATCGACAAACGGACTCAAGTTTCTCGCTTAATAATATATTTACAAGATTGCATTTGAACACGTCTTGACGAGGATCGCCCAAAAACTGTATTTTACCGAACAGACATTGAACGCATCACGCAGCAAAGCATCTCAACATTCATCTTATTAGATTTTTTTGTTCACACCTGTAGATAATCAGACTCGCTAGACGCTTTTAAGGAATAAAATACGAATATTCTGCGCTACATAATCTCAACATGAGGTCAAAGGTGAAAGTCGGGCCTAAAACCGGACAAATGGCCACCCTCTCCCGAAGGTGAGAGGAAAACGCTGATGATGTGATTAAATCTCTCGGCTGAGAATGTCAGCGCTGACATAATAACAGCAGCGCTGCAGGGTTTAATGATGCCTGACGACACGAGGAGCAGGTGGAGAGCGGGTGGAGGAACAGGTGGAGAGCAAAGCCTTCGGAGCGTTTGATGCTAACAACCAGAGCCCAGTCCTGCATTATTGAAGATGCTTTGAGTTTTTTCTGGAGCCGCTGCAGTGCTGCACGGGAGAAATCAAATCTGGGCCCGGTTGGTTTTTTCTCCTCATGATTTTTTAATACAATCAAGGTTTTTTCTGGATAAATGGAGTTTGTGAGTGTGGTGCAGAGAAAAGAGCTGAGATGAAGGTGGAGCACTGAGAGGCCGACCTGAGGGGCGGGGTCTATTGTTTCTTCTTCTTCAGTGGTTCTGATCTGTCGGATTTGGAGCAGCGGGAAAAATCCTCTTCCTGCCAGAGGTGAAAGGTCACGGAACCCAAGAATCAAGGCACTTATAGTGGATGGCGCTACGGATCGAACCGCAACAACATGAGACGGAGAAAATAAAAGCTGTTTCAGGCCGTCTGCTATATATATTATATAAATTCTATAAATATTTATATCTATAGATTAAGGAATAAAGTGCTTTCAAATATAAAGATAAAGGGAAAGAGTCTGATCTCCAGAAGCAGATATAAATATGAATGAAAATAGTCCAGTTGTAGATGTGCAATAGAGCTCCTTCATGGAGGGGAGGAGCTCCTTCATGGAGCAGAGAAGCTCCTTCATGGAGCAGAGGAGCTCCTTCATGGAGGGGAGGAGCACCTTCATGGAGGGGAGGAGCTCCTTCATGGAGCAGAGGAGCACCTTCATGGAGCAGAGGAGCTCCTTCATGGAGGAGAAGAGCTCCTTCGTGGAGGAGAAGAGCTCCTTCATGGAGGAGAAGAGCTCCTTCATGGAGGAGAAGAGCTCCTTCATGAGGAGAGGAGCTCCTTCATGAAGGAGAGGAGCTCCTTCATGGAGGAGAAGAGCTCCTTCATGGGGGAGAGGAGCTCCTTCATGGAGCAGAGGACCTCCTTCATGGAGGGGAGGAGCTCCTTCATGGAGCAGAGGAGCTCCTTCATGGAGGAGAGGAGCTCCTTCATTGAACGTCTTGTGTCCTTCAGGCCAGAAGACGGTTCATCTCCTTCTGTTTGTCTCATACCGACCTTCATTCTTTCTGTAGTTGAACCTTTGATCTCAAACATGTTTATCATTCTTCGTATTCCTGCTTTTGACTATTATCGCTTTTCTTTTTGGCGTGCCCTGAATTCTGTGTGAATCTGGATCGATGCTGCCGGACGCCTGAGATTCCCTCTGCAGGAATAAAGTCTCCATCTATTTATCTTTCTGTCTGTCTATGATGAGATTCTTTTCTTTCCTTTTCTCTTCTTTTCTTTTCTTTTCTTTTCTTTTCTTTTCTTTTCTTTTCTTTTCTTTTCTTTTCTTTTCTTTTCTTTTCTTTTCTTTTCTTTTCTTTTCTTTTCTTTTCTTTTCTTTTCTCTTCTTTTCTTTTCTTTTCTTTTCTTTTCTTTTCTTTCCTTTTCTCTTCTTTTCTTTTCTTTTCTTTTCTCTTCTTTTCTTTTCTTTTCCTTTCTCTTCTTTTCTTTTCTTTTCTTTTCTTTTCTTTCCTTTTCTTTTCTTTTCTTTCCTTTTCTTTTCTTTTCTTTTCTTTTCTCTTCTTTTCTTTTCTTTTCTTTTCTTTTCTTTTCTCTTCTTTTCTTTTCTTTTCTCTTCTTTCCTTTTCTTTTCTTTTCTTTTCTTTTCTTTTCTCTTCTTTCCTTTTCTTTTCTTTTCTTTTCTTTTCTTTTCTTTTCTTTTCTTTTCTCTTCTTTTCTTTTCTTTTCTTTCCTTTTCTCTTCTTTTCTTTTCTTTTCTTTTCTTTTCTTTTCTTTTCTTTTCTTTTCTTTTCTTTTCTTTTCTTTTCTTTTCTCTTCTCTCTCTCTTGTCTGTTTGATCTGCACCGACTGAAACAGCGAGGAGGCGTGTTTTGGCTTCCTCTTGTTGTTCCCTTCACTGAACCTGAGATGAATCTCGATGTCGAGGAAATGAAAGTATTTTCATAAAGACAGATGCGTTCGGCCGCCTGTCCGGTTCAATGACGTCATCAGAGACACAAAGAGTGTAGCGCGGGCAAGATCATTCACTCCACTCTCACACTGGAGCTGTGAGAGTGGATACTATTATACTATTAAACTATTATACTATTATACTATTATACTATTTCTATTCAATAATAGTAATGTTATAGTTGATATCGTTGTTGCTAATATTCTCTCTCTTCCTCTCTTTTTTTTCTTCCTCTCTTCCTCCACCTGCCTAGACTCGGGTCCTGCTCTTGGGTTTCTGCCTGTTCAAAGGCAGTTGGTTTTTTTGCACATTGTCTCTTTTTTGCTGCTCATGCTGAGTTGTTGGGTGTCTGTGTTATAAAAACTACAATCTCCACTTATAGAATGCGCTTCTTTATAACGTTGGTTGTCATTTTTTCGCGATATAAATAAAATTAATGGCGTTTGAACAAATTATGGACAAACATACAAAAACATATAAATAAAACTGTGTCATCTGAATCCATGCCGTGGTTATTGAGATATTTGACTCTTGCAAAAGGTGTTTAATCAACAGACCGTAGGACAGACTGACATTGAAAATCAGTATCTAACATCAGCCACAACATTAAGACCAGGGACCAGATGTTTTGCCGCGGCTGATTATGCATGACTCAACGTTCCTCCAACGTAAACGTACATCATCTTGTTAAAGTGAATGAACGGAGTTTATTCAGGTGAATAATAAGACTTTGGGTGAAAATGTCAAGTCTTGGCACCAGACCTGGACCGTCAGGTACGTACTGACCCGGTAAGACAAATTGCTTCCATTCAAAAACCTCCTTTTCCCCACAGAGGCGACAAAAGTGTCTCTCGTCGACGCAAGTCTCCGGTTCTAACGCCACATCTGGCTCTCCTCTCCAACGTCTCACACAGCTCCCCCCCCTCAGAGACCCCTGCAGACAGACTCCCGTGACCTTCTGTGGTGGGAGAGTCAGCGAGACCTCAGCCCCCGAGGAGCGAGGGAAGCGCCCCCCTGTCCCTTTAAGACATGCCTTTGGTGAACGGAGACCGACTCCTAGTTCTGGCAGCCAACCACAGAGTGCTGTGGGGAGACCGAAGCCAATGGGAAGCCCGGCTGAGTGGAAGTTACAAAAGCAGTTTGAACCCAATGACTCAGCAAAGTTGGGTGCATGTGACATGACACTTTGCAGCGATTTAAAGGGCCAGTCCGCCTCTGCTCTGAAGTCGCTGAAAAATGCTCTTTCAGAATGAGGCCGAGGCCCCCCCCTCCCCTCCACCCCTCCCTCTGACGCAGATCACAGATGTTCTGCACTTAGGTTGTTCTGCTGGTTTGCTGGACCGGGCCTTGAGGAGTAATAATAATACGAATAGTACCAGAGATACCTTCTGCAACATTTGAGCTAATGTTTAAGAGCACTCAGATCCAGACGGAGAGACTGGAAACATTTCTTAAGAGCTCACCAACAAGCAGAAAAAACACTCGAGAGGTCAGAGGTCACTGTTACTACCGTTAAATATTAACCCTCTGGATCCTAAAATCACCTGATCCCTAACCCGACATGTTTTTTGGGTTAAAGAGGAGAAATAACTGCCAGGTCATTATTCAACATGCTTTAATGTGGTTAGTGCAGATTTAGGGTTTAACAATAAACCTACAAATATGGTTTAATTTTTTACCTCCTGCTCAATTTCATGCAGCTTTGAGATCATTTGTAAATTATATTCTCTATACAGCGCCAGAATCATTGGAAAAACAGGAAGAAAAGAAACGGTGGTCCTCAGGAAATAATAAAACTCATATCAGTATAATGTAATAATAATAATAATACATTTAATTTATAACGCACTTTACATTTGGATCAAATCTCAAAGTGCTACAAAGTAAAAGCAGATAAAAGCATCAATAAAAAAAATATAATAATAACTATATAAAAACATGACAAAAAGCAGCAATGTTAATTAAAGTTCGAGGTTCTGCTAAAAAGGAAAGTTTTAAGTCCTTTTTCAAATGTGTCAGTCGTCTGTGGAACCCTCAGATGGTCGGGGAGGGCATTCCACAGACGAGGGGCAGCAGAACAGAAGGCCCGATCACCCATGGTGCTGAGCTTAGTCCTGTTTAGGAGGAGGCGATATGAGTGGGTAGATTTTTTAGATCCTAACTCCCACTACAAAAGGAGAGAGCTCCTCTTAAAGGGATAGTTCACAGATTTATTTACCCTTTAAAGTCCTTACCATGAAAAAAAAACTACAAAAATTCATTTATTTGGGGAATTTATCAATTTGATATCTCAGACCCTCTAAATGTAACATAAAATGATCAATAATTCGGTAAAAGGTGTTTTTAAACAGTAAAAAAATTAATAAATGAGTCCTATAAAAGGATTATGTTTAGTACAAATGTTATAATTCTGTTTAGTGAGTCCTCACACGCTTTTATATTCCAAAAAAAACCCAACCATTTCTTACATAATAGGACTTTCTCTCATAAACATGATTACTGCCTCCTCCTCGGTGGTCCTTTTGACCCGCGGTGTCCCTCAGGGCTCCACCCTTAGCCCCTTACTCTTTAGCACATACATGCTAACACCTGGTTACGTTATAAACAGGTTCAGTCACGCTTCATTAAGTCACTCGTGAAGAAATAGTGACTCAAAAAGTGCTCAACCAAGCAGTCTAGCAGGACATTGAAGGGTTAATTTTCTCCCGGTGAGTTAAGATGGAAGTGAGAGGAGAGGAGGTGGGAAGGAGGAGTTGGATTTATTTCCGATCTACGTTTAATTGTTTAGGCTTTAGGTTTCTTTGTTCGGCACCTTTCAGAGTAATTCAAAGTACTTAAAAAACGATGACATGAAAGAATGAATGACAGTTAAAAACAACGTAATGTAGTAGAAAAGAAAAAAATGATATAACAGCACTCCAATCACTCCAGTTCTTCCTCGCACTGAGGTCTATGTAGGTCTAAAAGTTGAAGATGATCTTCTTCTACATTTTCTCTAGATATTGTTATAATATTATTTTATTTTTAAGTCAGACATGTCCTTCTTTTCTTTTCCGTTCATGGTACGAGTAAAAACACAGAAATAATCTTCCTCCCAATAGATTGGACGACTGTCCAAAGTGCTCCTCTTCCTCCTCACGCTCTACTCTCTGCTCCTTGTAGCGCTCTTCAGGCGCTGAGCCGTAACCGCTGCCCTCGCTCGCCGTGTCGAGGCTGTTTGCCGGAGAACATGTTTTCACTTGAACCCTGAACCCTTTCAGAAATCACTGACTTTCCTCCGAGCGCAGGAGATCAGGGCCTCAGAGGAGATCAGGGCCTCAGAGGAGATCAGGGTCTCAGAGGAGATCAGGGCCTCAGAGGAGATCAGGCCCTCAGAGGAGATCAGGGCCTCAGAGGAGATCAGGGCCTCAGAGGAGATCAGGGCCTCAGAGGAGATCAGGGCCTCAGAGGAGATCAGGGCCTCAGAGGAGATCAGGGTCTCAGAGGAGATGCTGCGGCGGCGACACTCGTTCGTGAAACTGCGTTCTTTTTTTTCTGACGCCGACGAACGATTTACAATAATGCCCTTTTCCACCGAGCTGGTTCCAGGGCTAGTTCGGAGCCAGAGCCAGACTTAGCACCAGTTCTTTGCTTTTGGACAGGGTTATCGGATGGATGCAAATTTATACGAAAGGGAAAAAAGGGAAAACAGTCTGATCTCCAATGGAATATATAAAAATGATTTTAAATAGACGACTTGCAGATGTGCATAAGTGGAATAGTGAAAAAGGGTTAATGTGAAAGGGGGCGGGGCTTGATGCATGTGAGGACAGCAGTGTGGCTCTGGTGGCCTCATTCCTGGGGAACATCATTTCCATAAGCTTTATCTTAAGTTGCCACATGCGGGGGCCAAGGCCCACTTACTGATATGATTAGCGCTGCTCATGGAAAAGGAACACATTATCCCCGGAGACTCGGATCCAAGCCACCCTTCTTTCCAAACGCCCTCATTTGTCTCACGCTGCCGAACCACGGACGACGGCGGCGCCTCTCTTTCCCTGAACAAAAAGAGATGACAACTTTTTGAGGCTAATAGACGCAGACGGGCCGGCAGAGCCGCGCCTGCAGACGCCGATGACATCACTCTGATATGTGGGGTGGGGGGGGGCTTGGTGAGAAGACGTGTTAGTAACAAGTGGTGGCTAATGGAGCTGACAGGCCACTCCCCTCAGCATCGAACCGCCGGCGCGTGCTTCCTCACACCAACAGCTTCTTTAAATACCCTCCCAACCTCGGCGTAAATTTAACTCACCGGAACAATTCCTGCACATCTGTTAGCACCTCCAGCGACACTTTAGCACATCTGGTTCCGGCTGCTGTCACACCACCTGACAGCATTGTGGCGAGGCGCGGCGAGGCGAGGCGAGGGAGGGGCTGGCCGGCTCTTGCGCTCTCACGGATCGATACGCTGTTACGTAACATTCCGGTCGGGACCAGAGGCGAGATTCCTGCGGGCTGGAACTGGAACATCGGACAGTGCTTTGACTTTGTTGACCCACATTTTCCCTTACTTGTGAAATACCCCGCCAGGCCCAACCTCCCGGCCCCCCTCACAGCCTTGAAGGAGTCATGTAGGCAGTCGGGTCCAGACTTGGGTGGGTCAGGATTTTTTTTTTTTTTCTTGACATGCCCAGACAAGCACCCAGACAGCACAACTGGCACAGATGGTGGGGTGGGGGGGGTTGTTGGGGGGGGGGGGGGGGGGGTCCGGTGGCACTGCCGTCGTTTTTCTAATTGGAGATGACATTTTCCATGACGGCTCCAGAACACATACTGGGCCGGTCATGGAAAGTCTTTGGGTGTGTGTGGTACCGCAGTAAAGATCCAGTATTTGTCGCTCAATCTCATTTTTCCTCTGAAGGAGTTTCTTTCCTTTAATTCACTTTGCAACAGTTTTTTTTTTTAAGGAGAAGTTCTCGTCGCCATTAGTGGAAATCGGGCAAATAATTTTTTCTCCTTTTTTTTTTTTTTGGGCAAAACGGGTCAAATGCTAAATGGATTTAGCATATGCTTAGCTAGCCTCTCTCGCACGCCTGCGCTAAAATAACCACCACCTCCAAGGCGGTCAAATGCGCGCCGGACCACCGTGGCGATTGGTTTGAGGGATCTGATCACAAAGCGTCATGGTGGCCGTTTACTCTTGGGTTCTACGACGTGTCTCTGTGTCCAGTTGAGATCCGGCCCCCCAAACACTGTTTAAAACGCGATCAACACCGGGTCGGAGACATTTGTTGTTGGTTGTGACCTTTTCTGACGATGTGAAACCCCCCCGACCCCCATGGGTGGAGGATATGTGAACGCACCTCGCCAGTTATTTTAAACTCGTATTCTATTTACTAGTAAACATTTATCGGTTCCGTTGCGTCTCTTCTAAGAATCGGCCTGAAGTTAATCAGAGCTGGTGGTTAAACGCTGATATCTGAAAACGGAGGAGCGGGCAGAAGCCCTGGCCTGTTTGATCGATGTACCGGCTATCGCAGTGCATTCTGGGACTTGTAGTATCGGTGATGTTTGTGCTGTACCAGTATAAAACTAGATATTGTCGGGTATAAAAGTTGTGCGGGCCGGATGTGGGTCGTGGACCCAGGGTTTGACACATGTGCCCTAGAGGGTTCATAACGGCATCCTGTACGCAGAAAAACACTGAAGATACTTCTTGATGCACCATCCGACCCGTTCAGGTACCAGTCAGACTGTGAGGTCATCGGTCGTAACAGTTAGTGTCAATAACGCCTCACATCTCAGCGAATGTGAGGAAACAGTCTTAGAACTGGGAACGCCTCCGGTTGAGCCGGGGAGCGTTGCTGGGAAGAGGGACGAAGCGGCAGAATTGGCGAGGAAAGTGTTGATTCAACATAGAATCCAGTTTATTAAACTATAAATATAAAAACACAGTTATTGTAGGAGTATTAAGTCCAACACATAACAGAGAAGAGATTTTTGGTTTTTAGGTCCTTTTGTGAAATAAAAGCTTTTCGCTCGTCGAACCGACTGCAGAAGGACTTCATCCACGTTTCCTGGGAAAACCGCTTTCTCTTCAATCAGCCCGGCAGCGTCTCCGCCTCGTCTCCGTTACAGCCGAATGAATGAATGCAGTCATGTCTTTGACCTTTAGCGCTGGAAGTTGCTGCTCGGAGGAGAACTGAGAGGCGGAGCTTTTGGCTCCCAGACAAGAATATCAGTTTATCCGAAAAAAAAAAAAATGGCTAAAGAGGAAGAGCGCTGTTTCCTCTAGACGTGAAACTTAGTTTGATAGAAATGGATTGTTAGGAAGATCTGTCCAATAAAAAATTTATTATTATTTTTTTTGTGAGAAAGCTCCCCCTAGTTAGTAAAATATGACTTATATAAAATATATCTCCTTGAGTCAATTCAAATGCACCAAACTTTGACTAATTCAAGCCTGTGCTGTGTCTTTAGTGAAAAAATCTCCACCTAGTGGGTAAAATATGAACTTTCAGAGTAAAATATGAACTTTCAGAGTAAAATGTGAACTTTTAGAGTAAAATATGAACTTTCCGAGTTTTTTTTTGCGGGGGGGTAAGGTGCCGAGAACAGAGCTCTGGGGGACACCATAGTTCACTGGGGAGGCATTTTTTACTGTTCAAACAGAAGCTTGAATTCACACGAGGAAGAGTGACATCTTCAGGTTATGCCAAAAAATCTTTCTCACAGTCAGAAAACTTACGCCTGAAAGAACCTGGACTACATCCAGGAGAGGAAGGACTGGAATGAAAGAATGGCGGCAGAAGAGAGAGGGACAGGGTGGTGGCGCTGAATGGGCGTGCAACACAGTGTAGGGAAATGAAAAAAAAAGCCCAGGGCGGCTCTGTCTGCACGTGCACAAACACGCCAATGCTGCCGCTTGTTGTTGTTTATTCCTTCCATCTTCTTATTCCACCAAGGGCAAGGAGATCTCGATCTCTGGTGATGCGTCGCCATCGCCCTCCCGGCCCTCCACTGCACTGAGAAGAGGCTTTGGTTCCTCTATAATAAAGAGAAACACAAGCCTGGAGATGTTCATATAAAATGTGTATGAACATCTTTATAAACCTGATCCAATGTGTGTGACAACATGTGTACGTGTTCGGATGCGGGGCAGACTACTTCCTGGAGTCCGTTCGGAAACAGCTGCTCACCGCCTCTCTGCTTGTGCGAGTACGTGAACTAAAACGTAACAACAAACTGGCCGTCCGCTCCGAGGTCCCGGCATCCCTCCTGCGATGTCAGACACGTTTTTCTGTCAGATGGAGACAGAAAATGAGGCGAGAGAGACCTGGACAATTTTTCATAGCTAAAAAAAAGCTAGATTTTCAAATTTGCCTTTGCAGATTTTTGTCTTTGATGCTTTGATTATTTCAATATCTTCGACACTCTAAATGCACCGTAAAACAACAAATCATCTCCTCCTCTGTGGCCCGTTTCACCTGTGGTGTCCCCCAAGGCTCTAGCCGTGGCCCCTTACTCCTTAGCATATACATGCTACCATGCTTTAGCATATAATATTAAGCCGGTTTCATAATATTAACAGTTTAAGTCGAGTGGCGCATCATTTTCAGGAAGGAACTAGAAATCTGCTCAACCAAACATTGATCACTATATCGCAGTAACACGATCAAACTAAACAATCAGTTAATTTGTTTAGAAACTCCTTCGTAACAAAGTTCATGTTTATTTTGTGGGACAGGACCAGGAGGACTTTCCATTTGGACCGGTTGCAGAACCAATGGATCGGAATTAAGACAAAAAAATGAGAATTTTATCTCAGAGAGGGATTTTGGCTGTGAAATATCATCTACGGCCACTAGGGGGAGGTATATGCACATACTTTAGTCGTGATATAAATGTAATTTTTTAGTCACCTCAAGTCTAAAATTGCAAAAAAGACGCAGAAGCCAGATTACAGGCCCGTCGGGTTGGAACCGGCCTGCAGGCGTTGCCTCTTCACGTCTTGAGAGATTTTGTTTTTATTTTTTCTGCTCCGGCTGTTGGGAGGCTCTCGCCCGGATCAGGCTAACTGTCGGACTTCATCAGCTCTCCCAGGATTAGCTGACTCCTCTGCAGCCTGAGGCGGAGGTGGTCGCCATCATCAACGACCTCGCTGTGCAGAGAGCGGAACGTGGATCCGGCACTTCAAAGCGTCCGTCCTCTTCCTCATCTTCGTCACCCTCACCCTCCTCCCGCGGAGGAAGACCACGCTCTGTTCAAGCCACGTAGTGTGACATTTGAGGAATTTGCTGCAGGCTCGCCACACATTCCTGCAGAATGAGTCGGAGGTACTCGTACGTCAGTGGCGGCGCAATGACAGGAAAATTGCGGAGCGGGAGGCGGGGCCTGCTGAAAACAGTTTACAGCATGTTTTTACTTTAACAGGAACTAAAACAAATGTTTGACATTTTTGACATGTTTATATTTGCAAGTGGAACAAGGGTGGGAGGGGCGACAAACCCTCAGAGAGTTTTTTTTTTAATCAAGATGTCCTACTTCCTAGTTCTAGACTCTTTTGGAAACTTTGACAACAAATTGTTCGTTTGTGTAAAATACTTTTTGTTTCAGGTTGGGACTGTTGGACCTTTAACATAGTTGGACGATTAGATGGACTAAAAGTCACTTCCTGTCCATGTCCCTCTTTGGACGAGGCTGCCGTAAGAACAAGCCCAGCCAGCCGTTGGGGCTAGCTAACGTTGGGGCTAGCTAGCTAACGTGTCATAGAACACGCCCATAAATGGGAACTTCGACATCGACGGTCAGGGATGTATGGATGGGCGTTAACTCGGGCGTTTCATCCTCTAGGCTCAGGTCAGCATTATTCCGTTCAAACAAAAAAACCCACGACTTGTTTAATTTCACTGGATTTGTTTTCTGTGACTGGAAATATTCGACTTTATTTAGATTGTAGTTCATAAACCTGACCTTTAAACTCGCCGCTCTGAGGCCCGCCGGGCCACAAGTTAAGAGAAACTAGCACAAAGAATGTCATGATGCTCAATAACATCCATAAACGAGGAATAAAATCTTCTATCCGCTCCAGTGTTTGTGAAATATGAAGGCCGGCAGCAACAAGCGCGACATGGCGGCCCGTTAACCCGCGTCGGCGGTTTCCTCATTCCTTCCAAGGACCTCGGGTCTTACCGGCTGTTCAGCCAGAGTTACCCAGACATCAAACCTGATCAGAGGGAAAGCTCCCCGACCCGGTCCAGTGGAAACCTGGACCACGACTGAGAGCGTTTATTATCATGTCGCACAATTATTAGATTAACTAGAGTTTTTATTCCCAGTTTGGTCTCGGAGTTTGTTTCTGTTTAATATGAATTATAGTTCTACAACCGCAAATCATATCTCTCCCTCTCTCCCTCTCTCTCTATCTAATATCGGTCTAAAATGTTTGATAATTCATAATTCCTGCTTTGTATTTACTCAAAAATGAGATATAACTTTATATAAATGAGGTATAATTTAGATAAATGAGGTATAATTTAGATAAATGATGTATATATTTATATAAATTAGGTATATATTTATATAAATGAGGTATATCTTTATATAAATGAGGTATAATTTAGATAAATGAGGTATATATTTATATAAATGAGGTATAATTTAGATAAATGAGGTATATATTTATATAAATGAGGTATACGTTTATATAAACGAGGTATACGTTTATATAAATGAGGTATAATTTAGATAAATGAGGTATATATTTATATAAATGAGGTATAATTTAGATAAATGAGGTATAATTTAGATAAATGAGGTATATATTTATATAAATGAGGTATAATTTAGATAAATGAGGTATACGTTTATATAAATGAGGTATAATTTAGATAAATGAGGTATATATTTATATAAATGAGGTATAATTTAGATAAATGAGGTATATATTTATATAAATGAGGTATATATTTATATAAATGAGGTATAATTTAGATAAATGAGGTATAATTTAGATAAATGAGGTATAATTTAGATAAATGAGGTATATGTTTATATAAATGAGGTATACGTTTATATAAATGAGGTATATATTTGTATAAATGAGGTATACGCTTATATAAATGAGGTATATCATTTTTTATAAATGAGGCACAGTCGGGGGATGGACAGGAAGGCAGGACATGAGGGTTGATCACATGATTCTATCCTTGGCGTCATCTGATGGATCTCCTTGAGAGAGTGATTCAGCATTTAAAGGTTCTACAGGATGAAGCGTCACCCTCAGACGGGCCAAGAATCCAAGCTGAGCTCCACACAGCAGCTCAGAGTCCAACCTCCTGCTGCGTCAACCCACCGACCAGATCCAGGGGTCAGAGTTCACCTGAGCCGAGGCTCGACACGCGCTCAAGACGTGCTCCCCCCCCACCACTTAAAATAACCTTTATCTACACTGTAAGAAGTTAAACATCACATTAACTTAATTATGTCGACTTAAAATAACCTTTATCTACACTGTAAGAAGTTAAACATCACATTAACTTATATTAATTATGTCAACCTAAAATAACCTTTATCTACACTGTAAGAAGTTAAACATCACATTAACTTAACTTAATTATGTCAACTTAAAATAACCTTTATCGACACTGTAAAAAGTTAAACATCACATTAACTTATATTAATTATGTCAACTTAAAATAACCTTTATCTACACTGTAAGAAGTTAAACATCACATTAACTTATATTAATTATGTCAACTTAAAATAACCTTTATCTACACTCTAAAAAGTTAAACATCACATTAACTTATATTAATTATGTCAACTTAAAATAACCTTTATCTACACTGTAAGAAGTTAAACATCACATTAACTTATATTAATTATATCAACTTAAAATAACCTTTATCTACACTGTAAGAAGTTAAATATCACGTTAACTTAATTATGTCGACTTAAAATAACCTTTATCTACACTGTAAAAAGTTAAACATCACATTAACTTATATTAATTATGTCAACCTAAAATAACCTTTATCTACACTGTAAGAAGTTAAACATCACATTAACTTAATTTAATTACGTCGACTTAAAATAACATTTATCTACACTGTAAAAGGTTAAACATCACATTAACTTATATTAATTATGTCAACTTAAAATAACCTTTATCTACACTGTAAGAAGTTAAACATCACATTAACTTATATTAATTATGTCAACTTAAAATAACCTTTATCTACACTCTAAAAAGTTAAACATCACATTAACTTATATTAATTATGTCAACTTAAAATAACCTTTATCTACACTGTAAGAAGTTAAACATCACATTAACTTATATTAACTATGTCGACTTAAAATAACCTTTATCTACACTGTAAGAAGTTAAACATCACATTAACTTATATTAATTATGTCAACCTAAAATAACCTTTATCTACACTGTAAGAAGTTAAACATCACATTAACTTATATTAATTATGTCAACCTAAAATAACCTTTATCTACACTGTAAGAAGTTAAACATCACATTAACTTATATTAATTATATCAACTTAAAATAACCTTTATCTACACTGTAAGAAGTTAAATATCACGTTAACTTAATTATGTCGACTTAAAATAACCTTTATCTACACTGTAAAAAGTTAAACATCACATTAACTTATATTAATTATGTCAACCTAAAATAACCTTTATCTACACTGTAAGAAGTTAAACATCACATTAACTTAATTTAATTACGTCGACTTAAAATAACATTTATCTACACTGTAAAAGGTTTCTCAACCGCTGAGGTGGAAAAAAGTGAGAATGGAGTCTTTTTTAAGAAGGGAATTCTGAATTATATCAATTCTTTATTTCAGTGAAAACACTATAACTACACTGTCAAAAATACGCCACTACATGTGAGAGTCCTGCTTTCAAAAATCTTACTCAAGTTAAAGTATGAAGGAATGATGAGAATAATTTACTTAAAGTATCAAAGTCAAAGTTGCCTCTCTGTGTTTCTACTACATTATAAATGTTAAATGTTGTATTGATTTCACTCGGTTACACTGTAAATGTTGAGGTAACTTTATCGACTTCATGTGCTGTTGACTAGTTTTAATCTATAAAATCATCGTAGGCGGTTTACGACTCACTTTTATTCCTTCGGCTTTTAACCCAGTTTGAGTGTTGAGAAAGACTTTTATTTCTTCTGGTCTTATTCTTTTCCTTTAACCTGAACTTTGTGTTTTTTATCAGGTGCCTTCACCATTTATTGACTGTACAGAACTTTGGACAACTCTGTTCTTATATTAACCCGTAAATGTCCTGCTCGCCTGAACTCCACATGTTTATTATACGACCCAGCGGTAGCATGTATCTGCTAAACGGTAAGGGGCCGCGGACAGCACCATGCGGGACACCACAGGTCAAAGGGGCCTCTTGAGAAATTGAACTACGGATAGTCCTATTTGATTAGAAAGATTGTGTGAGAAAAAAAAAGATAAAACTATTTACGGAAAAGTTACGGAAAATTTCACTGTGAAATAAAAGTCAATAATTTTACGGTAAAATACTGTTAATCTAAAAGGAAGAAACAAAAAATCACAATAAAGTTTTGATGTCACGCGTATTTAATATGTTCCATCACGACAAGACGTGGATTAAAGGAGAAAAATCGTAGAATCGGGTTCCATTGTTGGTGATCTTCCTTTACGGAGAAAACTTGGTTCTGGTTCTTTCACGGGTTCAGAAACGTTTCATCCCACAACCTTCCCATTTCAAGACATTTGGTTCTGACTGGTCTGGAGAAGAGCAGACGGGTGAGAACATCAGAAGAATCTGAGAAGCTACCAGTAACTCGATCCGTCGACGTATAACGTCAAAAATCGAGATTACAAACCTGAACTCAAGTTTGTACAAACCTAAACTCAAGTTTGAACAAACCTAAAGTAGTTGAGTTAAATTAAAGCGTTTGGAGTCAATAAAATGGAATAATCTGTGTTAGTCCATTGATGATGACTCAGCAGATCTGTAGTTCAAACTGCTGCCGTGGTTTACACCCCCCCCCCCCCCCCCCCGGCGTGCCGGGCTCTAATTTTAAACCGGGTCCTAAATATACAGACAGTTTCCAAGCCAAAAGCAGCGATAGCTGCGTCATTGTGTTTGTCAGAGCCGAGTCAGCGCCAGCAGAATTCAGAGTGTGGAACGTTCAACGGTGTAAACCGGGTCCCTGCTACCATCTACTGGTCGCCGAGGAATTTTACCCAGAAGACACTATTCCAGTCATGGAAAAGTTCATCTACGGCCTTTAACCCAATAACTGAAAATAATAATAATAATAAAGTCTATAAGTGTCGTTTTAAGCTTATTTGTTGATAATGATGCATTTGATAATGTTTGTCTAATATTTAATTAGACAAACTATTATTGTTGTAGTTTTCACAGCATATTTTGACCAAACTGATAAAAATAAATAAATTTTAAAAAGTATGAATGATATTACGCACTTCTTTACATTAAGTTATGAATAGTTTATAACTAGTTCGTTAAGTAAATTCTGATTACTAAGCTGTTCTTTTTCAAAGAGTGAACCTGAAGTTGCTTATTACAATGTAATTAACAACCTAATAATAAACAATCATAGATCCTCTATGAGGGTCGTCGTATTATAAAGTGTTACAGAATATTATTGTATTTTTCTAATTATTTTATTTTTGTTGTAAAACCAAAGCCAAGTTCCAATTTTTATGGATGTTTCTTTTTTTAATTGATCTATTTCGCTGATTTATTTTCAAATGAGGAATTTAAAAAAAGAAAACTATTTTTTTTAAAAACAAGACAAAGATGTAAGAATTTCCAAATTACTGCGACACTTCTTAGAGTTCTGAGGCCGACTGATTTTTAGGAAAATCCCATCCAGATAGTTGGAGGCTCCAAAGATAGAGAGAATGAATTAAAGATGATTGATTTATTACAACGGATGATGTTTGAAAATTAGTCCCTTAGAAAGTCGGAATTTAAGGCGCCATTGAGATCGAAGGGTCAAAGCAGCAGGAGTCGGTATACTGGTGGTGGCGGCTGATGACTCTGCTGAGGGTGGGTCCTGAGTGTGCAACAGGATAGTCTTTTTCGAGGTAGAAACTTTAGAAGTCCGACTCTGCCGGTGGACTGCTGAACAAATACATCTATTTTAATAATGTTTATTTTAAATATATATATAATCAACCAAAATAAGGGCAATAAAAACAAATAAGAATTAAAATAGTTTGGAAATATATGCTCAAATTATATACATACATATATACATACATATATATATATATATATATGTATGTATATATGTATGTATATATGTTTTATAGTTTCAATGACACTCAGACCCTGCTCTTCTCCTTCACGTCCACTAGATGGCGCTGCTGATCAACATCAGATTCTCTCACTGTGCCTCCAGTGGAGCTGTTTTGTTTTCATGGTTGCACTTTAAAATATTCTTATTCATGACAACTGAACAAACCCAACAGAACTTAAATCATCAAACTTCCAGAATAAAAGCCTGAGCAAAATTCAACTGTGAGTGGAAACATCCCATAAACGTTTGAATAAATAAATAAATGAATAATAATCATAATGAACTTCTTCTAAAAGATGAATTTCAATCCATTTATCGATTCCAACTCTTTTATTTCATCATTTATCTGTTGTGGAGCAGCAGAACTGACTGAAAGGTGACGGTTCAGGTTCCTCTGAAAACCCAACAGAACCGTCTGGCGGTACATTCTGCTGTCGCTGTACTGTAAATATTTCACAGCCTCCCTTTTCATAAAATATTGATTGTGCAAATAAGCCGTTGTGTGAATGAGTGATGGAGTCGTAAATAAAGTTTGTGTTCCGGTGAGGTTGTTCCGTTTCTCTTTCCGGAACCATAAACGGGTTTTTATGACGTCCTGATCGCTTTCTGACGCGTCAATAAACACAAAACCAGGAGCCGCACAACACACTGTAAAAACAGAGAGGGGGAGTCTGTGTTTTATTTAGGTTATAAACAGGAAGAGGAAGCGGTCTGTAATCCCAGACCGTCCAATCAGGAACAAGCACTGATGCATGAGAGCATTAGAGGGCTTTTATTTTGAAAATCACCGTCATAATGATTATTATAGTATTAA
>JBBDHG010000087.1:35000-47500 GCA_037951165.1 Lophius americanus | reverse complement strand
CCACGACATACTTCCTGTTATTTGGGCAAAACACTTAAAGCGTCAAACAAAGAGTCGGACCCTTGAACGCTTCGTCAGGAGAAGACGAGGGGAAAGAAGATCGTTTTTCCGTCAGCCATTATCCCGGAGGGAAAACAATCCTTTCTCTTTTAAGTCGGAGATGATGGGCTGAAAATGCAAAGACGAGATCTGACGCATAAAAGTTAAGATTATAAATGAGTTACAACCTGATTTAAATCTGCAGAGGAGGAAGAGATGCAGAAGAAGTGGATTCAATCACTAGTCCTATGCTGTCAACTAAAAACAGTGTTTTTAATTTAAAATAAGCTCCCCCTAGTGAGTAAAATATGAACTATTTGAGTAAAACATGATGAATACAAGGTAAATATCCTCAAGTCAAATCACATGCACCATTTTTTTACTAAATTGGACAAAACGCAAGGAAGTTATATCCTAAAAACTGTGTTTTTCATCTTAAAAATGACTCCCCCTAGTGAGTAAAATAAGAAGTACGAGTGCCCGATATGCCTCAAAGACATTTTGAGATAAAACTTGCCTGAATGTCAGAAACACGTAACTGATCCTTCCCCAAATCACTCCAGTTCTTCCTCGCACAAAGGTCTATTAGGTTATATCCTAGAAAAATAAAATCCGAGAAACAGTTTTTGAGATTATCTCCAGTCTTGGCGGCGGAGGAGACTGAGATATTATAACAGTAAATTTCTAAATATGTTACTACATGATTTAAATCTGCAGAGGAGGAAGAAAATTAGAGAATAAAAATTAAAGTATTAAATAATTAAACAAAAAAAAAAAATTATATTTTTTAATAATAATATTAGCTTCTTTTTTTTCATTCTTTTTTTTTACATTTTACAGAAAATAAGGATTTTTCTCCACCAGAACCAGAACTATGTGAACCCCCCCCCCCCCCCCCCCCCCCCCACACACACACACACACCATGAAGCCCTTTGAGTTCATTGCGACACATGAGCAGCAGATGGGAGGAAGATGAGGAAGGCAAAGAGAGACATTTGTAATAAATATCAACACTTAAGTGACGAAATCTGGATTAATTACTTTACAATTTAAAGCGTGTTTGAACTCAGCGCTGAGTGTCGGATCAAAGGAAGTGAATTGAGTGTGAACGGCCGACATCTGGTGTGTTAATAAAGCGACACAAACTACTAGCAGACACGGCGGCGCTCTGTAGCGATGAGCATCGGCGGCTCGGTTCTACACGAGACAGGAAGCGGCTGAAGAAGAAAACGTTTGTTTGGTGGAGTTCGTGTCCAAACAGGAGTTTGTAAACGATCGCAGGAGCGGATGACGATCGGATCGCTCTGGATTTGATTAGTCATTACTCATGGGAGAACTTTTCTCACCGTTCCAACAAACAGAAGAACGAAAGAATAAAAGTTTATTCTATGTGTTTATGATAAACACCAATGTTTTTATCTTTATGCTTCGTCCGAATCCTCTCATCACCCGCCAACCAATCAGTGAGCTGCTGCCAGTCTAAGAAGTGGCTCCTCCCCCTCCACCACCATCTGGTGTTGTACCACCTCCATCTCCAGACTCACGGGTCTGAACCGCTGCTGCTCGCCAGAACCAGACTTTACACTGATCAATTCTACACATTATCGAAAAAACACATTTATTATTATTTTATTATTATTTATTATACTACTTCCTGATGGACAAAACTCAAATCCCCAAAAAGACTCAGATTGTTTGCGTTAACTCAAAAACTATTTCATGGAGCATTTTCAAATTTTATACTTACGTGGAACGCAGTGTGAGGAAGAAGTGGAGTGATCTTGAGAAAGGTCCAATATATATTTTTGACACTAGGGGGAATTTTATCTGCAAAAATAACAGATTTCGGGCCATAATTTCTCCACTGTTTGTTTGATTTTGTCCAAATCCGGTGCCTGTGAATCGAATCTGAGTAAAATATTTGAAATTATACTTGGATTAGTTCATGATTTACTTTAAATATTCATATTTTACTCTCTAATAGTTTATATTTTACTCTAATACTTCATATTTTACACTAATAGTTCATATTTTACTCTAATACTTCATATTTTACACTAATAGTTCATATTTTACTCACTAGGGGACCTTTTTTTTCCAGATATAACGTCACATTTATTTTGAGGGGTTCAATCAGAGGGATTTCTTGTACAACGCAGGGGATTAGGGGCTTTCCAAGGGACACAAAGCATTGACCTTGTTCCTTTTTTACTTCCACCTTCCTCCTTTTCTCCTGCGTCACAACTCGTTCCACCAAACATCCTGCTTCTGTCATCTGGACCGGTCCACCTCCCTCTCCTTATCACCGGTCGGATCTGCATCGACCCGCCCTCTGATGGGCTCGCCTGGCGCTCTTCATCCTCATCAAATCCACCAGAAACCTCAGCTCCACCAACTCCACCAACTCCACCAACTCCACCAACTCCACCAACTCCACCAACTCCACCAACTCCACCTCATGCTTCCTGCAGGCGTCGGCGTGTCCAATCCATTCATCTCAGCATCATCTCTGATTTCCCTCCCATGTGACTCCAGCAAGAACCTCCCTGATCCTCTCCTCTTCCTCTCCTCTCCTCCTCCTCTCCTCTCTCCTCTCTCCTCTACACACACACACACAAACACTAACACACACACACACTCACACACCCTCTGACACACACACACACACACACTCACACACTCTCTTACACACACACAAACACACACAAACACACACACACACACACACACACACACACACCGACACACACACACACAGACACACACACACACACACTCACACACCCTCTTACACACACACCGACACACACACACACAGACACACACACACACACACACACACAGATCTGTGGTCTGTTTTCTCAGATTCCTGTCAAACACACCAGACTTGATGCCGAGCTGTTATTTCTGACATGGAGCTGACGGAGAGCCTGAGTCCGACTCACACTGACTCACAGCTAATAGCAGGTTCTGGAATGAAATGAGCTCGCACCATGGCCGGTGCCCAGAACCCAGCCAGCGCCATAAGGCGTTCACGAGAGCCGGCGCTCCAATTCCCCAGACCGAGTCTGAGTGAAGCGATGCTTCGTAATCCTTCACTCAATTATTCCCGTCAGAGAACCGACGGCACTGCGGACGGACCGGTTCTGCTTTCTGTTCTGTTTACCGGGCCGCAAGTGCTCACTCAGAACCAACACCAGCTTACTACTATACAGCTGTCCTTCTAAATCTGCACGCAATCATCGAACTAGCTACAACCAAAAAGAGTCTAATAAAGGTCAAAGGTCGTGCTAATCTAATCAAAATGGACTTTTTTCCATCAAATAAAAAAACTTTATGCTTAAATAATTTCATAAATACAATTTTTCTTTTCACCGTTGAAAAAAAACATGCTGGACCAAGTGATGGTAAATTTAGATCGTCTAAGATATGAAATGATTTAATGCCCCAAAGAAATGAAATCTTTTAAAAGTCTTGTCCAGGACATCAAAGCGTTGGAGAAAACTGTGTGTGAGTAAAATTTTTCTCAGGACATTAAAGCGTTGGAGAAAACGATGTGTGCGTGAAATGTTTCTCAGGACATCAAAGTGTTGGAGAAAACGGTGTGTGAGTAAAAGTTTCTCAGGACATCAAAGTGTTGGAGAAAACGGTGTGTGAGTAAAATGTTTCTCAGGACATTAATGCGTTGGAGAAAACTGGGTGAGTAAAATGTTTCTGGGGACATCAAAGCCTTGTAGAAAACGCCGCGTGCGCAAAATGTTTCCCCGGACATCAAAGCGTTGGAGAAAACTGTGTGTGAGTAAAATGTTTCTTGGGACATCAAAGCGTTGGAGAAAACTGTGTGTGAGTAACATGTTTCTGGCTTCAAGCCTTCAGTGACTCTGAAAATTTATTATTATTCTACGGGCTTTTGAAAATGTCCCCTTCTGAACGTTGTTGATGGCTTTGATGTCCTGCCAGACCACAGACCGTTGTGATGTCACAGGTCGGTGAGTATTTGCAGAGGCAGCAGAAGCTGAGACTTATTACCTTCAGAGGTGCAACGTTTACAATCTAATATATTCTATTTGAATAAATGGAATATGATATTTGTAAAAACGATGTTTTGAATGTTTTAGCAGAAGAAAACGTAAGAGAGCTTAGAACTTTGACATGAGAAGGAAACACGAAGACCCGACTTGTGAAACCAATTAGAGGAAAATGGTCGGGCTTCCTCCATGGCGCCGGAGAACATCCCAGCCTTGACCTCAGCCCTTCCTGTGGACCTTCTTCTCGCTACGCCATCTCTCCACCTCTCCATGACATCGACCATTCAAGCACCACCCGTGGTGCCATACATTGCCAGCCAAGTTGAATTCCCCCGGGTGGACTTCACCGCCCTGACCACAACGGTTTCTCGAGTCACGCCCTCACGCTTACCTTCTTTGACGGCGAGGTTTCATGCTACTTTATTTGTTTGTTGTCCTATTTGATAACATTTGAGCCCCTGAGAGGGATGGCTCAGCCAAAACATTACAACCATCATGTGCTAGCAAATATCTAAAGATAGTTTCTAAATATATTCATCTAAAATAATTTAATTCCATAGCTTTGACCCTTGAGGGCCGCTATAGGTTCTGGGATAAGGACGGTGAGCTGATGTGTGGCATTAGTTGCAATCTGGAGCTTCACCACTAGATGACACTACATTTTACACACTGCACCTTTAATTTGCTGAAGTTTCCAGGAAAATTCCCCTTTGAGCTTTTGTTTGATTTATAATTTTTTTAATTTGCTGTTGTTTTATGTAAGAAGTTTAATCAAATACAAATAAAAAAAAGAAACTGACCTTTAACACATTCCTGGTGATCTTCCCGAAGGAGTTGGGGATGATGAGGAGAACTGGACTGGTGGAGTGGCTGGAGGTCCTGCGTCTCTTCTGGTAGGCCGGTACCGCCCAGTCGAGAGCCACCAGTCCGTCATCACTCAGCTGCAGGTGGTCCCGCACGAACTGGACCGGACTGTCGTGCGGCCAGAACGCCTCATAGAGGCTCTGCAGGAAGGCGCTGGCCCGCCACGTCCAGCCGACACACGGGGAGTAGTGCGTGAAGGACCCGCAGTGGTCCAGGAGGTAGTTGGCCAGCGCGGACGGTTTGCAGACCAGACCCACGGTCCGTCCGTCTCTCTGGTCCCGGTTCGACACAAACCTCACGCTTTTGTCTTTCTGTTGCGAAATCCCCAGTTCCTGCAGCAGAACATCTGGCCGGCTCTCGGTACCGAAGTACTTGGAGCCCGGCCATATTAAGACCACCAGGACCAGGACGCACAGAGCCACGAACCAGTCCAACATCGGAAACTGTTGGAGACGCGTTTCAGGACTTATTACTATAACTAACCCTAACCCTACTTATTTACATGATTCGAAAGAGTCGGAACAGAAAGATTCTCGGTCCAACAGCCTGTTAAAAATATTCATGCAGCTCTGCTGAGAAGTTTGGCGCTCCGGGTCTCCGGTCCCATCGGGTCTCCGGTCCCATCGGGTCTGTCTCTGTCTCTGCTCCAAACGCCTTCTACCCATTGGTTCTGCAGTTTACAGTTAAAGAGGAGGACGAGGAGGATATTCCATCCGTGACCGGCAGCTGGACTCGGCCGGTCCTCCGGTCCTTCTACCGAACAGCTGTGAGCGCACCGGATGAATCCGAGGCACGCGCCTCCAGCTGTAGAACCTCCTGTCAATCAGACCTCCGTCAGACTGAGCAGGTCCAGCCCGGAGTCTCTGCTGTTTCTAACTTCCCCTTTAACTCGTTACACGCAGGATGAGCTCAATCTTTTTCACAATAAGAGCTCTCTCTCTCTCTCTCTCCCTCTCTCCCTCTCTCTCTCTCCCTCTCTCTCTCTCTCTCTCTCTCTCTCTCTCTCTCTCTCTCTCTCTCTCCCTCTCTCTCTCTGTCTCTCTGTCTCTCTGTCTCTCTGTCTCTCTGTCTGTCTCTCTCTCTCTCTCTCTCTCTCTCTCTCTCTCTCTCTCTCTCTCTCTCTCTCTCTCTCTCCCTCTCTCTCTCTGTCTCTCTCTCTCTGTCTCTCTCTCTCTCTCTCTCTCTCTCTCTCTCTCTCCCTCTCTCTCTCTCTCTCTCTCTCTGTCTCACTCTCTCTCACCCTCTCTGTCTCTCTCCCCCCTTCCTCTCTCTCCCTCTCTCGGATTACCTTCGTTGTACAAAAGAGGAAAAGATCAAACAGTAGAACGTGAGATTGTGTCTGAGAGATTGGAGACAAAGGAGGGAGAAAAAGACTTGAACTGATTGGCGTCGCAGAGAGATCGAGGTGGGAAGGATGTGCAGCAGGTGGGGGGGGGGGGGGATAAGGATAGAGAGTATGGAGAATGAGGAGAGGGTGAGACATGATGGAGAGAATACTTTGGGGAACTGATGAATGAATAAAAGGAGAGAGAGAGAGAAAGTGTGGAAGGTGTGAGACGCTGTAAACCAAGAGGTTCTCAAGGATCAGAAATGTTGGAGTGACAGCAGCTTTGAAGGGAATGAAGAACGGGAAGGCGGTCGGTGTAGAAACTACCGGGGTACGAAGATGATGAGCCACACGATGAAGAGCAGAGAAAGAGCGCTGGAAGCGAGATTAAGAAAAGTGGGGACAATGTGTGAGCAGCGGTAAGGTTTGATGTTTGCTTTGAGAGTGTCTCCGTGGATTTAGAGAAAGTGAGTCACGGAGGGGTTGAAAGTGGAGGTGGGACTGCATCAGGGATCAGCCTTGAGCCCCTTTTTTGTTTGCTGTGTTGATGGACAGGCTGACAGAGGAGGTCAGCAGGAGTCTCCATGGACTCTGATGTTGGTGGAGGACATTGTGATCTTTAGTGAGAGCAGGGAGCAGGTGGAGGAGAACCTGGAGAGGTGGAGGTATGAAGACAGAATACATGTGTGTGAATGAAAGGGAGGCAGGAGGAGGTGAGGATGAAGGAGTAGAGGTGGACTTGGGGTCAACAGTTCAGAGAAACAAGGATTGTGGAAAAGAGGCGGAGAAGCGAATGCAGGCAGGATTCTGATTTCTTTTTAGTATATTTCTCACAATTCTCTCGTTTATCTTGTTGCTGCTTGAAGAATAAAGTATAATCTTATCTTATATTATCTAATCTTACACCGCATAGAATATTTCTTATCATTTGTGGTAAAGCTGTGTTTGCCAGAATAACAGCGTTATAATAAATAAATAAAGCGTATATAAATAAAACAAATTACTGCAAAAAACCAGGAGGACATTAGATAAAAGGAAAGTAAGTAACATAAAAGAAAAATCGTATCGTAGTTGTAAATTTTAGAATGTAATGTCTTCTTCGTGGTAACCTTATTTTTTTGACGGTAAAATTATGGCCAACGCCTGAATTTTACCGTAAATTATCCCCCAATTTTTTTCATCTATTTTTTGTTTTCTATTTAAAGAATGGATACAGATTGAATAAAGGAGATAAAAATGAAAACTCAGTTAGTGGGAGGATCTCAGTCTCACCCCAGAGACAGCTTCCAGTCGAGATAAAGGAGAGGGAATGGTTCAAACTTTTTCCCGAATGCAGTTTGTGACTCTTTGATAGAATTGGACGCGGCCATTATGACATCTGCACGCTGAATTCCTTCTAAACAACATCCCAGTATCCACCGGGACCGTGTGATGAGGGCGGAGCCTGTGGTCCGAACACAAGAACAGGCAATGAAAGGCTTTAGATTTAATGAAGCCAGTTAAACAGGTTTTGTGTTATTATGCAACAAAACACCCGTGTTTACTCTTTTTTCTTGGTGTGGATAGAAGGAAGGGTAAAAGTAGGGCAGTGGTAAGAACGTATTTACAGTAAATGGATTTGTTAATGATTAGTCCATGGTGAGGTGGAGACTGAAGGTTAGCTTTCATAACAGGGTTCCTCCAAAGTGACGAACTTGCAGAATGATTTTAATTAGCGGTTTCGTTCCCGTGACTTTTAATCGTTGGATGGGACGTCATCTGAAAGGAGGAGCAGCTGAACGTCTTTTGGTGAAAACAGAGCTCCCTCCCTCTATTGAGTAAAATATCAACTATTACAGAGGAATATATAGATCTATATAAGATATATCGCCGCAAGTTGTTTCATGAGTTCCAAATTGTACTTAATCGGAACAATGGCGGAGAAATTATGATCCAAAAAATCTTTGGAACCCGGTTTTTCCCAAATAAGTTATTTCAGTAAGTTAATACCTTCTTAAATAATTAATAAAACATTTAAAAAAAACTTACAAAGAAAGGGAATAAAGACATTCTCAAACAGATGGATCAAAAGGGTCGAACTGAAGTTATTCTCTATTTCACAAAGAAGAAACATTGACCGATTAAGAAATGTTAAAAAGTGAGGAAGTGAACCCTGACCGGTCGTTGTGTATTTATTCTAATATTCAGTCTCACGCCAGCCCTGCTGATTGGCCAAACATAAATGAGTGCTGGCTTGCAATTATGTGTCACCCCTTTCCCACCAAAAATAACCTGGTGCTAGTTCGTTGCTGGTGCTTAGTTGGTTCAACTCAGGCACCTCCTAAGAACCTGCTTGCTACTCCATTGGCAAGGAGCCAAGTCAGAGCCAATTACGTCACCTGTATAACATAATCGGTTCTTGGTTCTAGACCATTAAAGAGCTGGTTCTTGTCTGGCACCAGTTTTGAGAGCCAGGAGCTGGTTCTTAGGCTGTCAAAACACAAAGGACTGGTGCTAAGTCAGGCTCTGGCTCCGAACTAGCCCCGGAATCAGCTCGGTGGGAAAGGGGTAAGAGAAGAGACACTTTTCAAAGTCAGAGGAGTTCCTCCACCAGAGACGCAGTTTGTGAGGCTTGACTAGTTGTGGGCGTGGCCGTGATGACATCACCATGCCGAGTTCAACATGTGAGCAGAGAAGGAACAAGGACTAATCAAGGATTAGATCTGAATCCTTTGAAGTGTTTTATATTTACTGTAACCTGTTAAACGTCTTTCTGACATGTAAATCTAAGACAAACACAAACAGAAGTTTGACTCCGTTTCCTGAGTCTGAGCTCCAGCACGGATAAAAGTCTGGACCACTTCCTGTCAGCCTCTCCTCGCCAATATCAGTCGACTTTGAGTTTCCTGAAAGGTGCTTCTAAATAAAAACATATTATTTATTATTTATTTTATAATTATCTAATTATTATCTATTTATTCATTATTATTTATTAATCATTTCTTTTATGTTTATTTATCTATTATCTAGTTATTATTTATTCATTATTATTTATTATATGTTTGTTATTTATTCATTAGTATTTATTTATTTAATTAGTATGTATTTAATTATTATTTATTTATTGTATATTTATTTATTTATTCATTACTATTTATTCGTTATTCATTATTATTTATCATCAGTAACGACTCTTCAAATCCTCCATCCATCCTAATTTTAATCAATTAATTATACATTTAATCCCTAAAAAACAAAAAACACACGTTTGAGATCATCCCGTCATAAATGACCTTTCATATGTTGGAAATTTACAGGGAAACTTAAATTAAGGGGATAATATATCTCATGATCTAATCTGTAAAACACCACAGAAACATTTTGGACGTGAGATAAAAGCCTGTGAGGAGTAGCATGAGGGATGGAGTCTGCGTTGGAACGCACAGGTCAAAGGTCACCAGATACAGACAAACGTGGAATCCAGTGATACGTTTTGCATCGATGAGAGAGGATGACGAGGGAATCTGTCAGGCTGGACTTTGGGGCCCAGAGAGCAGAAGCTCAGTGACGAGGATATAAAAGAAAAACGCTCAGAGCGAAGAGTCGTGAAGGTTCATTGGACCTTAAATCAGCCGGAGACCTCCGTCAGAGCGAGGGGGGCCTCCAGAGGAGACCACAGAGGTCGACTCACAGCAAACAGAGTCGATAAAAAACCCTGACCCTTCATCTCTGGGTCTGTCGATGAGTGAGACAAAAAATCTATGATGGAGAAAAAAAGAGGATTGATTTTTTTTTTCCTTTAAGGAAGAAAGATTTGAAAAATCGCCGACAATAAGAAAAAAACGTGAAGCGGAAACATTTACTGTGACGCGATGAATTCAAATGTTATTCCTGTTCTTACAGGAATAGATTTCCTATCATGTTTATATACGTGAACTAAATCCCCCCAGTCCCCTGCGTTGTACAAGCAAATATCCCTGATTGAACCCTTCAAAATAAAAGTTATGTCTGAGAAATAGTGTTTAAAAAATAAATAAAAGCGCCCCCTGGTGTGTAAAATATGAACTATTAAAGTTGAATACATGACATATTTATAAACTCGAGTTGAATATTTCTTTTAGCTTCATATTTTTCTTTAAATAATTAAATAACATTAAAGACTAAAATTCTTTTCCTCTCAAAATCCATCTTTTGTGTTTTTAGTTTTTTTTTTTTTACTTAATACAAATATTTAGTTGTTTTTTTTTGTCAGGCCCTTTGAAACCGAACTCCACGCAGAAACGCCCCAATAGGTCAGTAGTTGGGTTTGAACCCAGAACCTTCTTGCTGTCAGGCGGCTGTCAGAACCTGCAGCATTGTTTTTCTATTTTATATCTCCATAAAAATCTGGCACTATTCCTTTAAGGCTGCTGAAGTCGGAGTTTTGGCTTCAGCTTGAGTTTATCCCGCCCACGCGATGACCTCCAGCTCCACATTCTCCACATTAGCGACACTTTGGGATCCATTACGCGACCCGCTGACTCAAACCACTCAAACCACTCAAACCACTCAAAGGACTGGAAGCTCAGAGGAAGGAGCCGGAAACCCGAGGAGAAGAATCCAATACGGAGGTTCTTGTGGATCCGACCAAATGTCCATATATAAGACCTCATCGGCGAGGACGACCACCAGCTGTGGTCGATAGGGAGTCCATTTAATATCGACCTACGGAATCTGAGCCCATTATGTGTGTGCCTCCTCCTCCTCCTCCTCCCACTCCCCCCCTCCTCTCAGTTGCCATGGTGCATCCACAGCCGTTGACATCAAAACAAACAGTGGCGGCGTCAGATTACTGTCACTCACAGGGAGTCGGTCAACAACTTGGACTCGCCGTCCTTTTATTACCATCTTATATTTGACAGAACCGGGTCTGATTCTGCGGGTCTGGACCCCTAAAGAAACACAAAGCAGACCGCGGACCTCCGTTTAAAAGGATTATTGTCCCTGTATTTTAAATATCTCTTCAGCTAAAGGGAATAAAAACGTTCCTGTGTGGAACAACGAACAGTTTCTGGTTCTGCAGGAGAAAAAAACTCAACGTCTCGTCATCAGAGTTTACAAGGCGCACATAAGTACAGGTCTCGCTCCCGGAACCCCGGACCGTGACGTGGGTCGGCGCTGGTTCTTTGATGGGCGGCGGTCTCAAAGAACGGCGGGCAGAAAGAGAAATCCTCCAACTTCCTAAATTTCCTGCAGTCAGAAAAGAATGAATTGACTGGATGTCGGGTTAACTTGAATGCAGCGTTCAGCTTCAGTGAAATCATTTCTAATCCTGACTTAAAGAAGTCAGTATTTCCGCATGATTAAACTCAATAATCAACATTAAAACAATTATGTTAGGCTAACTCAGTGGATTTGGGTCAGAAAAACTTAATTTAGTCGGTTTATTTTTACAAAAAAGCAATTATGTTGGGCTAACTTTCTAACCTAAACTTTCAGTTTAGGTTCACTTTACAACAGCAAGAATAAGCTGCACCAACCACCTGATTTAAGGTGGATTAACTTCAAGTGACTGAGTTATATCAACACTTATAAATAACGTTGGAACTAATCAAAGTCACTGAGATGAAAACACTAATAAATGATATCGACTCAACTCAATAATATTAAGTCAGACTTAATCCTGAGAAAAAGGGTTTTTTATTCTAACTTAAATGTTATTTCTTTTGAGTTTGTAACATCCTGTCCTGTTCTTGGAGTGTTGGGGTGTTGGGGTGTTGGCACCTTCACGGCGACAACATGCAGGCATCACACATAAAAGCCCGGGATTGGGATTTGAACCCAGAACCAGAACACCGCCCCAAAACCAGCTTAAAAAAATGCTTCCATTGCGACATTTGAGAACAAATATTGTGTCTGAAGACATCGAGTTAACCGTAAATGTTCTCAAGCGGTTTTGTTTACCGTCGCCTGACTCATATCAATACCTGGCCAGATGCCAAGATCCCGCCTCCCCGACCCACTTCAACTTCCTGTGACATCGAATTTGCATCGCAGTCAGATTGAGACACAAACACTGTGAGATAAAAGTGTCATGTGACATAAACCTTTGTGGTATGACCCTTTGAGCCGCGGATGGAGAATCAACAGGAAGTGAGAGACTCAACAGGAAGTGAGAGACTCAACAGGAAGTGAGAGACTCAACAGGAAGTGAGATGCGACTAAAGTCATCCTGGGATCAGTAAAAGAGATTCAGGATTATTTATTGGGGTAACATGTTTGT
>JBBDHG010000087.1:0-30000 GCA_037951165.1 Lophius americanus | reverse complement strand
ACCCCCCCCTGCAGGTGGTGACCCCTCCATGAAGCCTCTTCAGGCGGAGCCCAATAGAAAAAGGCCCAGCCCCCCCGAGCTCCCCCGAGCTCCCCCCTGGAGATAAGGCTCCCCCTAGTGTCGGGAATATGCAACCAAACCTTCGCCAAATCAGTCCAGTTCTTCCTCGCACTAAGGTCTCTGTGATGATAAAATTTGAACACAGAGACAATTGTGTTCAATTGTCTCTGTGTTCACAATTTTTGTGTTTTTTTTGGTTTTGAATCAAAAACAGGGTAAAAAAAAATCCCCTGGGTTTGAGTCCGGGTGGGTCCCGTCTGAGGCCGGTTCTGTGTAACACAACATTTCAAAGTGGGTCACCAGGAGACCCGTCCACTGACTTCTGTCTCTCCGCTGCGGCGCAGACTAACGCCTGGTGAGAAAGGTAACGAGCTGGAAAGAGGCTGTAGTCATAATTGTGCAATGGTGCAGACGTCCCCCTGCTGCAGCATGATGATGATGATGATGATGATGATGGTGACGAAGGCTCCTTAGTGACGAGATTAAGGACCATTGATTGTAAAACCTAATGGACTCTCTCGGCGGACATCCATTAGCGGACCCTCTGGGGACGGATCTAACATGTGCGATATGGAAAAACTCCCCCGCCCTCTTAAACAGAGACGTAGTTTAACAGAATCACATTCAGCCATAACATTAAAACCACCTGCCTGTTATTTTCGCAGCTCCACCTCCACTTCTTGATGTCATCCCGGGTTCTGACACCTTTTCGACAAGAACCGGCACCGGCATTATCAGAACACACATTTGTTCTCCACCCAAAGGGATGAGACTCGCTGCCCAGAACCAATTAGGTAGATATTAACCAGCGCAGAGCCGAACCCGTAAACAACACCTGCCGTTTCCCAGAACCTGCCGCTTGTTTTTCCGGCTTCCAACACGTCAAACTGTTGAGGACAAAATGTTGACGTGCTTCCTAATAAACAACAACCTGCTCTCTCACAGGTGACGTGGTTTCAAGAAGATCCACGTGGTTTAAGGTAACGATCCGCGTTTCCTACCTTCACCTGTGGTCAGGAGTTCTGGGTGGAAGTTCTCAGAATGAATTCCAGAACTCTCTGGGGGGTCTATATACATCTCATCTAGGAACGCCTGAGGATGAGGAGGATGAGCCGGAGGGAGTTTCTGGGGAGAGGGACGTCTAGAATACCTTTAGAAGATACTTTAATGTCTCAGGTTTTTAGAAAACTTCAATTATCGAATGAATGAAGTAGAAACCAGAAATAAAAGTTTAATATATATATTTTTTAAATGTTGAGTTTTAGTACGTACAATTTTTTTTCAATTACATAAATTAATGACACTTTTTTGTTTTTTGCAAATTACCCGACAGCCGCTTAAAATGTTAAATTCAAATAAAATGAAAAAACTACAAGAAACTGTGAAAATGATTTTTTCAGCTCCGGCAAGTAAGAAGGTTCCACTTCTTACTTTTCTTTTCTTTTTTAAACTAAACTCATATTCTATTAGGTAAATAAGAATATCAAACTTGTTCTTGCTCAAAACAAACAAAAACAAAACAAAAGAACAAACACTGAAAAAAAAAAACTTCTCATCAAAAACACAAATTTCAACTGAAACGACCAGGTGTTGCATTGTGGGTAATGACGCTATTGCTGCTCAGACTAAACTGGTTGAATATTATATAATATAATTTAGCGGCGTTGAACCCAGTCACGGATTTATGAAAGATAAATAGATAGATAGATGAAATAAACACTACAAAAATATAAAATAAAGTTATTTCCTGTTTCTGTGACTTTGGTCATTTTTCGGTCATTTTTTCTACATTTGTCACATAAGAGTTTATTTTTCTTTAACCGAAATTTCCCTGGAGCGTTTTTACAGTGTAGATCAGGAGTCGCTGTCATGGTTGAGGCGGTGGTTGTGATGGCTGATGGGAAATATGACCATCAGAGCGACGGTCGCAGGGACTTCAGTTCATTAGTGCCTCTGAGCGGCGCCGAAAGCAGGTGTGGAGCTCTGAGGTTCTCGGGGGGAGGAAGAGGAGGAAGAGGAGGAGGAGGAGGAGGAGGAGGAGGAGGAGGAAGAGGAGGAAGAGGAGGAGGAGGAGGAAGAGGAGGAAGAGGAGGAGGAGAGACGTACCATCTCAAACCAAACAAGCAATTAGAGCCTCTGCCACCTGCCTCAGCTGTGAGGGAGAGGAGCTGGATGAAGATTGTGGAGTAATTATTACGGCTATTCAAGTCCTCAGTGAGGCGACTGAGTCTGAGTCACTGTGTGTGTGTGTGTGTGTGTGTGTGTGTGTGTGTGTGTGTGTGTGTGTGTATGTGTGTGTATCCTTTTGTATGTGTGTATCCTTTTGTGTGTCTGTTTTTTTGTGTGTGTGTGTGTGTTTGTGTGTGTGTTTGTGTGTGTGTGTGTGTGTGTTTGTTTGTGTGTGAGTGTGTGTCGGAGGCTCGGGGGGATTTTAATATTCACATGTGTGTGTGTTACGTAAACCCATCAGGCTGCTGACTGCAAAAACAAGAGTGAGGGCAATCATTGATCAGGACACACACACACACACACGTACACACACACACACACACACACACACACACACACACACACACACACACACACACGCAAACACACACACATCTATCCAACTCACACACACATACACATCTATCTAACACACATATATACTCACACACACACACACACACACACACACACACACACACACACACACACACACACACACACACACACACACACACACACACACACATCTATCCAACTCACACACACATACACATCTATCTAACACACATATATACTCACACACACACACACACACACACACACACACACACACACACACACACACACACATTAGGCATCAGGTGAATCCAGACGTCGTACCATCGTCAGAACTCTTCTGGTTCTTATCTCTGATTCACCTGTGAGATCCTGAGCAGCAGAACCCTCTAATGGACCTGCTTTGAAAAAACTGGGTCACAGCCTGTTTTCGTCAGATACCATCATGATGGTGGGGGAGGCAGACCACACACATCTTCTCTCTGACATTTAATGAGTGAGGAGGAGGAGGAGGAGGAGGAGGGATCATCAAATGCTAAAGATTCATTACTTCTAAAGCATAAATGTCAAATAAAGACTTTAACCACATCATAAAATGACGTCATATTATATTACAAAGTGTATTCAGTTGCATTAATTCATTTTTATAAAAAGGTATATTATGATGCCAACAATAATCCAATGATATACTTTCATTAATTCCAGTAATAAAAGCTCAGAGTCTCAGAGAATCCATTTTTTTATTTTCGGTCGTCTACCGTCATCTGGTGGTCACGTGTCGTCATTGCATACATGGAATTTGTGACCATCACTCATTATTATATTAGGACGTTTGTTTGTACTTTAACTTTCTAAATTCCTATCCAATAAATGTTTTTTTTTATGACTTATTATATATATTTCAGTAAAAAAAAAAAAAAAAAAAAAAAATAGAATAATTACATCATGAAATTTTGTCATTTTGTTCATTTTAATCAGGTAAAGCGAGTTTTCTAAAAACTATTATCAAATTGTTTTTGTTTTGTATTGTTTAATGCCTCCTCGTCTGTGGTGCCCTTTGACCTCTGGGGTCCCCCAGAGCTCCGTCCTTGGCGCCTTACTGTTTAAAGAAACATGCTGACAGGTTTAGTTATTTTTTACCATGAGAAACAGTTTCTCAACATTTGCTCAAATAAAACAGTCAAACGGGAAATTAAAGCTTTAATAGAATGTGTCTTTATCCAAGTATTTAAACAACAAACATCAAAGGTGGCTTTTTTGTTTTTTCCTCACAGCAGGAAGGTTCCGGGTCACTAAAGATGGGTGGAGCTGTTGGAGGAGGTTCTGAGATATTAAAGGGACACGTCACAGATTCTGATCATTGAGTGATTCATCGTGAGCTCAAACATTGAAGAGAATGAAACCAGCTGGATGTTCTCTCTGAGTAATCCACCTCCGCCCACTCTGACCTCCCGACCTCAATCATGAGCTGAGAGCTGAGAGGGACCTTCTCCACCCGTTCTGTCGGGCGGTGAAACACGACTGACACCGGGTCGGATTAGGCGGCGAGAGGACCGGGTCCTCGGGAGGCCGAGTAAAAGAAGACAAACAGAGGACGCGCCTCCTCCGCCGGGGGGGGGGGGGATTCATCTCAGCTCACCACGTCAGAGTCGGGGTGGAGAATGGAGGTGGAGCTGGCCACGCCGCTCCACCCCTTAGGGGAAATCTGGAGCTCAACGCTGCGGCCGGACCCGATGCTTTGGACCACAGCTGGAAAATAAACACGGCTGATGGAGCTGACGGCGCCGTGGGAAAGAAGGGAAGAGGCAGGATGTGAAGAACTTCTAACAGAGAAGAGGGAGACGGGTTTATGTCTTCATCCTGTGGAGGTGGGGGTTCTCAGCAACATGCCTGCTCAAAGGCAAACAGTCCGGGTTCACACAGTGAAACAGTCCAGTTTCTTACAGTGAAACAGTCCAGGTTCATACAGTGAAACAGTCCAGGTCCATACAGTGAAACAGTCCAGGTTCACACAGTGAAACAGTCCAGGTTCACACAGTGAAACAGTCCAGGTTCTTACAGTGAAACAGTGAAACAGTCCAGGTTCTTACAGTTAAACAGTCCAGGTTCACACAGTGAAACAGTCCAGGTTCTTACAGTGAAACAGTGAAACAGTCCAGGTTCTTACAGTTAAACAGTCCAGGTTCTTACAGTGAAACAGTGAAACAGTCCAGGTTCACACAGTGAAACCGTCCAGGTTCACACAGTGAAACAGTCCAGGTTCATAGAGTGAAACAGTCCAGGTTCTTACAGAGAAACTGACCAGGTTTTTACAGTGAAACAGTCCAGGTTCTTACAGTGAAACAGTCCAGGTTCTTACAGTGAAACAGTCCAGGTTCATTCAGTGAAACAGTCCAGATTCATACAGTGAAACAGTCCAGGTTCATAGAGTGAAACAGTCCAGGTTCTTACAGAGAAACTGACCAGGTTTTTACAGTGAAACAGTCCAGGTTCATTCAGTGAAACAGTCCAGGTTCTTACAGTGAAACAGTCCAGGTTCATACAGTGAAACAGTCCAGGTTCATAGAGTGAAACAGTCCAGGTTCTTACAGAGAAACTGACCAGGTTTTTACAGTGAAACAGTCCAGGTTCATTCAGTGAAACAGTCCAGGTTCATTCAGTGAAACAGTCCAGGTTCTTACAGTGAAACAGTCCAGGTTCTTACAGTGAAACAGTCCAGGTTCATTCAGTGAAACAGTCCAGGTTCTTACAGTGAAACAGTCCAGGTTCATTCAGTGAAACAGTCCAGGTTCATTCAGTGAAACAGTCCAGGTTCATACAGTGAAACAGTCCAGGTTCATTCAGTGAAACAGTCCAGGTTCATACAGTGAAACAGTCCAGGTTCACACAGTGAAACAGTCCAGGTTCATACAGTGAAACAGTCCAGGTTCATACAGTGAAACAGTCCAGGTTCATTCAGTGAAACAGTCCAGGTTCATACAGTGAAACAGTCCAGGTTCATTCAGTGAAACAGTCCAGGTTCATACAGTGAAACAGTCCAGGTTCTTACAGTGAAACAGTCCAGGTTCATTCAGTGAAACAGTCCAGGTTCATTCAGTGAAACAGTCCAGGTTCATACAGTGAAACAGTCCAGGTTCATACAGTGAAACAGTCCAGGTTCTTGCTTGTTTCTATGAAAAACTGAAATGGACAAATATGAAGTGATTCGCTAGAATCCGTTCCGGTTCATGGTTCAGAGCTGCGGTCCAGGTTTTCCCGTGAGCAGACATGTGGTTGATAAGAGACAAACGGCGGTTCTGCAGGAGGAAACCCACCGATCAGCAGAGGAGTGTTTTCAGGACCCGGCGGGCCTCGTTGATAAGAGGAGTCACGCATGAACGCCACCAGACATCTTAAGATGATGACCTTCTTGCTCCGGCTCACGGTCTCCATCAGCCGCCGCCGCCGCCGCCGCTGAGCACGGAGAACGAAGATGGCAGAATTTCAGATTGTTACGTGATGTCAGCGGTCCTTGATGTCCCGTGACGCGTCCTCCTGTCAGATGTCCTGACTCACTGTCCTACTTCGTCCTGATGGCGATGATGAAGATGTGGTTATCTTGCTTCAGTGGAAGCGCACAGGCGTGACAGCTGATGTGTGTTTCAGGCCTCATGCATACGTGA
The DNA here is from genome assembly GCA_037951165.1 of Lophius americanus. Lineage (NCBI taxonomy): Eukaryota > Metazoa > Chordata > Actinopteri > Lophiiformes > Lophiidae > Lophius > Lophius americanus. Next base: position 23,731 of record JBBDHG010000087.1, on the reverse strand, counting down.
GTGGATGTTAGCGTGGCAGAGGATGAGGACACGCATGAGGAAGATTCACCGACTGGAGCCGAACTCCTCCTGCAAAATCAGGACGGTTTCGTTTTTCTCCTTTTTATTTCATGGGGCCAAAATTCAATTATTTCAGATTTCAATTATTTGATTCTAGACAGTTTTATGAATGAATGTCTCTCTCTCTCTCTCTCTCTCTCTCTCTCTCTCTCTCTCTCTCTCTCTCTCTCTCTCTCTCTCTCTCTCTCTCTCTCTCTTTGCAGGCCTTGTGATGAACTGGTTTTGAACTGGAACAGCTTTTTTTATTTTTATTTTGCACAGGTACCAGAGTGCAGAGATCGGCTGTTATTGGACAGGCAGTTGTTTGAGGAGTGCTTGATTTACTTTGCAGTGGAGCGTACTGCTCAGTTTTAAACAACACAGTTGTTCGATCGTGTTCAGATAATTGCAGGAAACCAAAATCGTGATGGAGATAAGAATTCAACCAATGTGCTGCTGTAAAAGAACAAAACACTTGACACAAGAGGGAGGGGGAGGTTTGCAGCCATGTCCTCACCTGTGCATCCCTGAAACCGGAGAAACAAAATCGGGGAATGGATCGTAAGGAAAAGCAATGATGGGAATAGAACTTTAAATAAAACCCAGAATCACGACGATATCACTTTTCCCGTCAAAGGTTTCGGGGGCTGGAGCCAAAACCACAAATGAAGACATTAAAAAACACCTGAGATAATTATTGTAAGTTTGGCATTTTGACTTCATAACAATAATATTTGGTTTAAATTTCAATGCATTTATTTTTTTTTAAAGCAGATTTTCTCCAGTTTGACCATTTCAGGTTTTTTCTCATTGAATAAAAACGATGTCTGTTAGTGTTTATATGTTCATCAAATCATTAAAGTGATCTTTGTAGAGGACTTTACTCCCTTTGGAGGAGGATCTTCATGTTTTAAGATATCTATATTTAGCATTTTTAATGTTTTAAGATATCTATATTTACCATTCTTAATGTTTGTAAAAAAAAATGAATAAAATAATAAAAATATATAATATATATATATAAATATATGTACATATATAAAATGTTCTAAGGAGAGGGTTGAATAGAAAGCTCCACTTAACCTGAATGAAACACTAGAGCGGATGTAGGTCAGGGGAAGGTAGAGTCAGAGATGCAACGGTGTGTCATCCACACACACACACACACACACACACACACACACACACACACACACACACACACACACACACACACACACACTCAGAGGTGTGACTTATGCACTCATCATGCAGACGCTCCTTTGTGATGCTGTGATGCAAACAAACCCTGAATGCAGCCGTGGACACGAACGCATCACCGCCTGCTTTTGTCTGAGCCAATCAGAAAACGGCTCACTGCCTGTTTTTTTTGTTTTTTTTACAGTAAACAGGAGCCGGACAAGAGCTAATGACTGAAAAAGGGAAGAAAAGAAATGCTGCAGTGTCCGAGAGGGAGAGGGATCGGCCCACTTACTGCATGACGTGAGTTTGTGAGCTGTACGTCAAACAGGAGATCAGGAGACCAGGACCAATCAGAGGCTGAGAAATGAGGCCACTTATGACATCAATGCTGCCGTGGGATGAGGGCTGCACAGAGACGGCCGCGGCGAGAAGAACGCCATCACATGCTCTCTGCTTTATCATCTACGTTTTACACGACGCAGAAACACTCAGCTACCCCCAACGTTCTCTTCATCATTGAAGATGACGAGATGATGATGCAGAACGTTGGACGCGGTGGATGAAGATCTCTGAATGAAGATTAAATGTCACTCAAATCCCACATATGAAGATCCGACTGTGCTCCTTTGAAGTATCAGTGAAATACAATGAAAGAATGGATGAATGAATGGATGAATGAATGAAAGAATGAATGAATGAATGAATGAATGAACGAAAGAATGAAAGAATGAATGAATGAATGAATGAATGAAAGAATGAATGAAAGAATGAATGAATGAATGAAAGAATGAATGAATGAATGAATGAAAGAATGAATGAATGAATGAATGAATGAAAGAATGAATGAATGAATGAAAGAATGAATGAAAGAATGAATGAATGAATGAATGAATGAAAGAATGAATGAAAGAATGAATGAATGAATGAAAGAATGAATGAATGAATGAATGAATGAAAGAATGAATGAATGAATGAATGAAAGAATGAATGAATGAATGAATGAATGAAAGAATGAATGAATGAAAGAATGAATGAAAGAATGAATGAATGAATGAATGAATGAAAGAATGAATGAAAGAATGAATGAATGAATGAAAGAATGAATGAATGAATGAAAGAATGAATGAATGAAAGAATGAATGAATGAATGAAAGAATGAATGAATGAAAGAATGAATGAAAGAATGAATGAACGAATGAATGAATGAATGAATGAATGAATGAAAGAATGAATGAATGAAAGAATGAAAGAATGAAAGAATGAATGAATGAAAGAATAAATGAATGAATGAATGAATGAATGAATGAATGAAAGAATGAATGAATGAATGAAAGAATGAAAGAATGAATGAATGAAAGAATGAATGAATGAATGAATGAATGAATGAATGAATGAATAGAGATAATCTTGTTACGCCATTTCAAATGAGTCCATTAAAACCCGAGAGGAGAGAGAAGATAGTTTCGGTTGTGTGAATATTTTTGATGAGACTGATGAAAATATTCCGTTTCCATTTCTTGGAGAAAAAAAAATAAAAAATCCTTACTGTTAGAATCTGAAAACTCTATGGAGGGTCAAAGGTGACATCTGAAGAAGAAAATACATCAGCGGGAGAGAGATGAGAAGTCGTGGCCACACCTTTAATATCTGGTTCCCACGCGTTTAATCTCACTAACTTAATCTTTGAAGGTCACTAGAGGGTCACGTATGACTTTGATCATCTGATTCTGTACATTCTATCCTCCTATTTCTAGGCTCTCTTAGTTTGACATGTTTGCGGCTCAGACTTCTACTCCAGATGATATTTATTTATTTAAATGCATATCAATCTGGATCGTGTGAAATGTTAGACTGCAAAGGTAATCAGGAAAAAGTGAAACACGGTAAGAGAAGACTCCGCTCCGGCGGCCCGAAGGGTCCGAAACCCCGGATGTTGTTCGGCTCCTCTTTGGAAGCCTTCAGAGATATTTGATGGTTTAATGATAATGATGTAACTATTATTGTTCACGGGTCATTATAAAAACATCTCAACGCTAAAGGGGAAAAGGAAAGGAGTCCAAGGTTTGATGGATGGACCGGCCCAGAGGTCCAGAGAGTAATCAGAGGGTTGGAGATCTGACAGAAGCTTGAGCTTTTCTGCCAGTTCCTAAATTCCATTAATCGGGTTTTAATTGAATTCTGTTGGAGGAAAACGGAGAAACGCAAGTAGAGGTTAATTCGGATGGTTAGTTCTAGCGCGGCAGCTGAATGCTGGACTAACTGTAATCTATTACTCTGACTCTGACGTGGAGCGGATTGACTGAGACAGGAGTAATCTATTACTCTGACTCTGACGTGTCGTTTAAGTCAGGCTTTTCACAACATCGATCTATTCTTCATTTTATTTTACTTAGTCATTTATTCTTTCTAGTTCTTCGTTATTTCTTCATCTACATTTAAGTTAGGTTTCACTATTTCCTTTTACGTTCAATGTTTCTATATTTCCTCCGATTTGATTATTTTAAATTTCAAAATCTGTAGATATTTGTTTTTAAATGATTGTATCTTTTAGGTTTTGACATTTTAGTTGTTATTATTTTTCTACATTTTATGTTTCAACGTTTTACTCAGATTTAAATATTTTATGTTTTATAGTCATCTTTTAAAGAATTGTGTTATTGTTTTTATGTTTTTAATGATTTATGATAGCAGTCAAGTTCCTGCTTTTCTGTTTTTCAAATGAATCCATATTACACCTGCAGCATACCACTTCCTATTTTTATATCCTGTTTTCACAGTTCCTGTTTTTACATCCTGTTTTTAAAGATCCTGTTTTTACAGTTCCTGTTACGTTGTAACAGTTTTAATTGATTTTCATAGGAATCTATATGACATTTGCAGCAAACCAGTTCCTGTTTCACAATTCTTGTTTTTACATCAAATTTTTACAGTTCCTGTTTTTACACTTCATGTTTTACAGTTCCTGATTAGTTTTTTTTAACAGTTTTAATTGATTTTCATATGAATCCATATGACATAAACAGCATACCAGTTCTTGCTTTCACATGCTGTTTTTACAGTTCCTGTTTTTACTCTTCCTGTTTTTACAGTTCCAGTTTTGACAGTCCCAGGCATTATGTAGTTGTTTAGGATGCGTTGGTTAGGATGGGCACGGATGTTTGGGGGTGGGAGACGAAATGTTTTGAAATGTAATTTCTGTTTTTTTATAGTTTTTGCTTTGCTTCTTTTCTTGTGGTCTATTTTCATCGTGGGTGTGAATGTGGATGGGGGGGAGGGGAAATTCATTTTCGTCACATGAAGCATTTTGTGCAATTTTCTCACGTATGAAAAGTGTTTCATAAATAAAGATGGATTATTTGGAAGTATTCGAGTATTTCACACGTCGGTAAGGTGAAAATATGCAGTTTTCACTCCCTGACGTAACCTGACAAAGTCGTATTTATCACTTACCTTCAGGGGAGAGGCAGGTTTTTTCTTTTTTGTCGGTTGGTTCCGGCCCCCCATAATGACCCCTGAGCCCAACGTCTGCACGTCTGAGCGCAGAGTAAATCTGCAGGCATGAATGTGTGCGCATGCATAATTCATGAACGCTGATGGATTTCTGTACACACAGTATGTGTATTATATATGTGTATATATATATATATATATATGTGTGTGTGTGTGTGTGTGTGTGTGTGTGTGAGTGAGTGTGTGTGTGTGAGCCGGGAAATTCAAGAACCTAGATGGTAGAATCGTATCGATCTCACGCAGGAGGAAGTAGGCGGACGTGTTCTCATCAGCACACACACACACACACACACACACACACACACACACACACTGAGGAACGGGTTCTGATCGATTGAAGACCTTCACATATGAACGTATGTAAATCAACGGCAACTTGTAATGACTTTCAAATCCTACCTATTATGTAGGGATTACAGTACGAGCAGCGACACACACACACACACGCACACACACGTTCAGTAATACTTCTTCTCTGACCTGAATGACCTCCACATGAGGGATTAAGCTCCGCCCTTAAGACAAATGAGTTGGATTTTTCCGTCGGCAGCGACCTTTCAGGATCAGATCAGCTCTAATGCTGCTATAAATATATATTTATATATGTATATATATATATATATATATACATTAAAAAAAGTATTTTAATATCTGATAACATATTGACCTTGATTGACTGGTGGGCGGGGCCACATCTTCGGCAATTTGCTCATTATAAGTGAAGTCTTGCATAAATAGCTTAAAATATATCCACAACTTTAAGCTCTATTTTATTTACCTTGACGTTTCTGGACAGGTAATAAAAAAAAAAAGAAAAAAGAAGAATATTTCTATCTTCATTTGATTCTTTTTGAGATTTAGATTAAAAAAAATCATTATTTCACATTAACACGGTGGAATAAAACAATTCCCCTCCTTTTGGACCGGTCATTATTAAATGTATTATTACTGGACTTAAATGTGAGATTAAATTTAATTGTTTTATGCTGATAGACACCGACTAAGAGAAATTCACAAACTCAGTATAGAAACATCTCTGGGAATTGTGGGAAATGTATGACATCATCACATATTGTTGCAAACCAACAGTTCCTCTGGAGAGGGCCCTGGTGCCGGTTCTGTTCCCACACCGTTTGTTTTGGACTTTTTTTGTTTTCGTCTTTGTCCGTGTTCCTTCACAGAGATCTCGGCGATCCAAACGTTGCGTAACACGTGACGGCCCCCCGGACGAATGCTCCGCGTTGTGCGTTCGCTCATTGTTTATTCAGGTTCTGGACCAGCTCGCGCCGATCATCGCTATCCGCTCGCGGTGACTCGCAGGGATTCTGGCTGAGTAACGGGCCTCGCATGAATAATGCAGCAGAAAAACTCGCATTTTTCACTTTAGGGACAAATTGCACTTTGGTTGCATCCAAATAGTGAAAAAAAAGAAAAATGGAAGTGCAGCAAATCCGATATGCAGAATAATGACGTGAGTCGTCCGCGGGGACTTGGCTGATCCGATTGCTACGACCCCCCCCCCCCACCTTCGCCACTTAGATGAACATTCATCTGCATTTCCATCCACTCTATTTTTATTTATCTATTTTTTTCATTTTTCACCCCCCCCCTCCTGCCGGTTGCGGCTGGGAGCTCCTCTGGGGAGGTGTTGGGATGATAAGAAACAGAGAGTCTGGAAAGCAGCAGAGAGAGGCAGGAAGGGAGCGGGATGGGGGGCTGGGGGGGGCGGGACCTAAACAGCTGCATCCAGAGCTTTATTCTCCTTCTATTTATGATTCCCAGATGTTTGTGGGCAGGAAAAAAAAACTCCGGTTTTAACGGAGGCGCACGTGTGTAAACACGACGCGCGTGCGTGTTTAGCATTTAGCTTGAGCGTCTTTAGCATTTAGCGCGTTATCTCACAAGGTTCAGTTGCGTAACTCTCCGAGATGAGTCGATCCGGATTCCACTTTTCACGAAGAGGAGAGGCAGAAGATGAGAGAGGTAGAGACATCAGAGGGGGTTCTGGGAAATCCTTCTCCTCAGTGGCGTCATGATGGAGGCGCTAACGTGTTTCTAAATCCCCTCCCTGTATTCTGCGTCGTAGAGAACTGGATTATTTAGGTTGAGGATTTTATCGCGTATCATCCACCCATCCGGAAACTTAAAACTAAGCTTTTCCTGTCATCCCAGACATGAAAGGTCTTTCCCAGGAAAATCACCAACCCCCCCAGAATGAGCTTCTCTAATTAAACGTGATAGTATGTCCAAAATAACAATTTTATGTAAAATATACAAGTCAGCTCTCCTCAGGATGATTCATACGCGCCAAACGTGGACTAAATGAAAAAGATACGTCGGGAAAACTTCATAAAATGGAGTAAAATTCAGAAATTATGGCCCGAAAAGTTTTGGAGATAAAGCTTTCCAAAAATCAGTCCAGTTCTTCCTCGCACTAAGGTAGTTTTTGGGTATAAAAATTTGAAAGTAATCGCCACACAGAAACAAATATTCTCACAAATAGTCCGATTGTCTGGAACTGATTCGTTTGTACCGTTTTAGAATATGTAGATCAGCTGAGGGACCGGTTCCCCTCATTTCTGCCTCCTGCTGCGTTCATGGATCCACAATTCAAGATCAGGGATAATCAGTTATTCCCGATTCCACCGTGACGCCGCAGAACTTTGACAATAATTGCTGACTTTGCTGGTTTCCTTCTGGGGCTGGAACAGAACCAGAAATCAACAGAACCTCCAAATAGATGGAGGATGGCGTGACTCCTCAGTTGTCCCCTGGGAAGTCTGGGAGGATATGACATCATCATCATCGCTGCCGCTGAAGATCCGTCATGTTAACGCAAAAAAACTCAAAAAACGTTTTTTTGGATCATTTTCAAATTTTAGACCCACATAGACCTTAGTGTGAGGAAGAACTGGATCAATTTTGGGAAAGGTCAGCTGTATATTTCTGACACTAACTATTGAGCTTCTGCTCTTCTTCGGTTTTAATGAATCGAAAATGAGATTTATCGTCATATTTTAGTCTAAAAGTTCATATTTTACTCTAAAAGTTCATATTTTACTCACTAGGGGGAGTTTTTTTTTAAAATTTGGTTGACAAAAGATACATAATTCAGTTTATTGCTGAATATTTCCAAACCATTTCTTCAACAGCCATGATTAATGCCTCCTCCTCGGCGGCCCATTTCACTTCTGGTGTGCCCCAGGGCTCCACCCTCGGCCCCTTACTCTTTAACATATACATGCTGCGACTGGGTCGTATCACAAACAGGTTCTGTTTAAAATGACTCTATTATATACTTTTTGACATACCGTATATTCTGTACTGCACATACTGTATATGACACAGTATAATTTACAGTATATGTATTTTCTTTCTTTCTTTAGCAGCTGCCGTCACAGTCAAACAAACGAGTGAAATAAAACTCCCACTGTAAAAAACACTGTACCATAGAAATGCTGCATATTTGCATTTCCGCCGTCTCTGGGGGGAAAACGTGGGCCAACGTGACCCATTTATTAAAGCCCATGAATACGTGCCGTAGAAACGCAGAACCCTCACTCCGCTAGAGGTACTTCCTCTCTCCAGAACCGGCCCGTACGGACCATCAAAAAAAATCCTAATTGCTCTCACATCTCATGCATTTATCCGGAAATCGGCTCGGCCCAAATCTCCAGAGGTCCGTTGCTCAACATTGATGTTGGTGGCGGTCCAGAGCAGAAAGCGCTTCACAGCGCCGGCCCTCGGGAATGGTTCTATTTCGGTGTCAGAACACTGTCAGCCGATGGATATGGATGAGGTGATTGGAAGGAGGCTGCGGAGGAGCGAGGCGAGAGTATTTAAGAAAAAAAAAGCCGTCCGGCGTCTGAGCTTTAATCATCTCGCCTCGGAATGAATGTGGGATTTGTGGCGGGGCTTTAAAGGCGATGTGAAATATTCAAAACGCTATAAAGATGTAAAGAGGAAGTCTTTTTGTGGTCTTGGTGTTTCAGTCTGAGGCAGCGGCCCACAAAAGCTGCTACCAAAGCTCCGACTTGGGTTGGAGTTATTGCAGCGATGCAGGAACTACTGTAAGAAAAACACCTGTAAGAAAAACACCTGTAAGAAAAACACCTGTAAGAAAAACACCTGTAAGAAAAACACCTGTAAGAAAAACACCTGTAAGAAAAAAAGAAACAACAACAACATCCTGGTAATATCTCCCCAAAAAGTCGGGGATGTTATGGCTGTAACTCCAAAAATATTGTATGGATCATTTTAATATTTTATACCCATGTAGACCTCGGTGTGAGGAAGAACTGGTGTGATTTTGGGAAAGGTCGGTTGTATATTTCTGAAACTAGGGGAAGCTTTATCTCCAACTGTCTTCTCAACCGTTGGTCCCATTTAGTCCAATTTGGTGAAAATTAATCGACTGGTGGAGATTTATATTTTATATATATATATATATATATATATGTTATAATATTATATTTACTCGAATAGTTGATCATTTACTCACTAGGGGAATTTTTTTTATACGAACTTTGATTGAAACTGACCAATTCAGTGAAGAAATAAACTATATTATATTTAAATTCTTTATTTTTTTTCACTTATATAATGAACGTAGAAATGAATAAATGAATAAAAAATGAATAAATGAATATATAAATATGAAATAAATTAATGAAGCTCTTTTCAGTGACGAGATGTATTTATTAATTTGTTCATTTCTGTATTTATTTCTGTATTTATGTCATTTATTTATGCTTATGTCATTCATTTATCCTTATGTCATTCATTTATTCTTCTGTCATTTATTTATCCTTATGTCATTTATTTATCCTTATGTCATTTATTTATCCTTATGTCATTTATTTATCCTTATGTCATTTATTTATCCTTATGTCATTTATTTATCCTTATGTCATTTATTTATCCTTATGTCATTTATTTATCCTTATGTCATTTTTGGCCCTCCATATAAGTATTCTGGCGTTTGGTGAGCACTAATAAAAACTCTTGGAGCTTTTTCTGTGACTTTGGTCCAGGAGACTGAGGTTCAAATCCCAGTCAAAAGTAGGCGTGGCCTAAATACAGTTTGGATCCTAAAACCGGGCGTACACACTTTGAGCCCGATTCAAAATTACTAAAGAGCCTCAGGACTGTCGGGCTGCCTGACGGTGTCACCCCCTTGTCAGGCAGTGTACGTGAGGTCACGACGGCCGATGAACAGCCCCCTACAGGGATCGGACGGTCGAAAGGCTTTTTTTGGCATGTCGGACATTCTGGCAGGGTCTCGCTCCGAACTTTCGTCACACAGGATGCAGAGGATCCAGCTTGTTTCTGTCCTGTTAGCAAGTTTTCTGCCTCCAAGCTTTCAACGGAAGCTTTATTGACAACTGTAAGTAGCGACGACAGGCTGCAGGAGCCGGACGGGTCGTAAGGTGTGAGCGCATCAACCCAACGTACATGTCACCATGTTGGGGGGGCCCGGAGGAAAGCCATGGACCCCTGAGGAGCAAACGCCGAGCCTCAGCCGGGGAAACGACCGAAATGTGAGGCAGCGGTACTCGCCGCTCGCCGCTGAGCCGCCATGGCGGCAGAAGAGGAAGATAAACGATGAGCTTGTAATTTCGTCTGGGGGCAGGAGGGGAGGGGGGAGGGGGGGGATGTTAAGATGCACTAAATGGACTGGTTCTGTCACTTAAAGTAAAGTCAGCACGGATAGGGGGGTCCGGACCCTCTCAGCGAGGATGAATGTTGTATGAATAATCACACACACACACATGTACACACACACTAACACACACACACATGCACACACATGCACACACGCACACATGTACACACACACACACACACACACACACACACACACACACACACACACACACACACACACACACACACACACACACACACAAACACACACACACACACACACACACACACACAGTGTCTTGTAGCATCATGTCACACTCAGACATATTTAGTATCCAGGCCTTCAGCTGCGTCGATGCCGCATCATCATCTTCATCTTCATCTGTGTATCCGTGATGCCGTGCGAGCGCGAGCGTGCACGAGCGTTTTTCTCCGTCCGCTTGGATACTTCTTCACTTCCAGCGTCCGGTCCCTGTCAGAGACCCTGACAGCCCGCTGAGATTCTGTGGGTCAGACATTTAAGAGAAATCCTCGTTAAAAAAAACGCTTTTACGTTTAATCAGGTTGGAAACTCGCCGCCATTATTCTGCCTCCAGTAGTGACTGAATCACCCGGGATATATTTACATTTGTCTGCCTCAGCGACCTATTAAAAGTAAAGATGGTGGAATTCATCTTCAATTTGTTTCCCTCCCCTCCCCTCCCCTCCCCTCCCCTCCCCTCCCTAACCCTCCCCCCTCTGTGTGTTTGAGTGGCAGCACCTGATGGCGTGGGCGGATCATCTCCACACCTGATCCCCATCTACATTCAAGCGTTATTCATTTAACCCTCAGTCCGCCTTCGTTGTAGAAATGTTGCCTGCTTAAATTCTACACTGTAAAAAAAATTCTATATAATTTACGGTAAAATATCGGCAGTTTAGGTTGTCAGAATTTCACAGTATAAACAAACTGGCGACCCTGTACAAGAAATAATGTTAGAAACAACCTCCAGATATACTGTAAACTTCTTTACAAGGAAATTACATAAAATCAAAGTTAATTTAAATAAAGTTACCGTGAAATTGACGGTATTCCACCAATATTTACTGTTTTTCTAAAATCTTGTTTATGTTTCTGACTCACAAATCTATGAACAAGGTGATGATTGGGAACAGGTGGAAACAGCGACCAATCAATTTGTGTAGGGGAAGCAAAAACAAAAACAGGAAGTAGAAACTGAAATTTCAAAATAAAAGAGGAAATAGGAACACGGAAACATTAATTTTCAAAATAAAGTAAAAATCAACTTAAATCAGGTTTAAATCCCCTTTTAAATGTGACCTCAGTTAATTAAGGGTTCTTGATGTTATTCATGATTTCACGCAACAAATATATGCCACTATTTTTAACTTGACAAAAAAAAGATTTGGATCAGATTTATTCCAGGTTCTGCAGTCGTTCCTGCAGCCGCAGCAGAAAACGCTGATCGCTTCGCCGGGGAGGGAATCCGGCCTCAGGAATGTGAGCTTTGACTTTGCAGTGATTGGAAAACCGCCAAAACAGAACCGGCACCGACAGGAATCCGACCTACGGAAGACAAAACGAGAAATATACGGGAAAAAATAACAAAAACTTTTTTTAATTCTTTGACAAAATTTCACAAAATTCCCTGAATAGTTTTCTTTTATATAGATTAAAAAAAAAAAAAAATCACCTGTTTATGCAGCTTTGACGTTTTTAACGCTGATAAGAAATGGCCTTTGTGAAGCATTACATGTTTTTATTAGATAAGGATGTTGTGAAAAGACACGTTGTGTAATTATTCTAATGTGATGATCTGATTACTGAGAAACCAAATCGTTAGATAAGCCACATAATTCTGAAGCAGGACAAACAAAAGCCCGGCGTGAATAACAAACGGGTCCGAAATGAAGATTATTCAACAGGCTATTATTAGCCGGAGGTTCAAAGCTGAGAGCGGATCGGGGGGGTTGAGGTTCTCGTCTGGAGGACCAGAAGAGGTCCTCGGGTCTGCACACATAAATACAAACAAAGACGCGGCCTATGAATAACACCGATCTCTTTCAGCCCTCCCTCCGTTCCTTCTCTCCACAAAGTTCTTTAATTCTCTGTTTGGGTCACATTCAGTAGATTTCCATTAACAGTAGATCCGGTTCTGTTTGTAGTTTCAGGGAACAGATCCACGACTGGAGCTGGAGCTGTGATTGACAGGTGACAGAGATTTGAGTGACATAGTGAGCGCTACATCTTCCTCTGTCACACCTACCAACTGCATGTCCTCTCTAACCACAACCACAAACCTCCTCTTTGGTTTTTCTCCTTCTTCTCCTGCCTGCAGCTCCATCTCCAGCAGATCCACTATCCCTCCTCTTCTTCACGGGTCAGAACCATCTCAGTCTGTCCTCTCTGACTTTGTCTCCAGGACGTCTAACCTGGACTGTCCCTCTTATGCCCTCCTTCCTTATCCTGTCCTTCCTCCTCACTCCCAGAGAACATCTGAACATCTTCATCTGCCTCCTGTCTTCTGGTCAGAACCACCGTCTCTAACCCGTCCAGCAGAACTTCTCTCACCTCCATCCTGGAAACCTTTCCCTTCACTCCTGCTGCTGCTCTGTCACAGATAACTCCTCACACTCTTCTCCACCCACCCCTTCCCTCGCCACTCCGTCGTTTCTCCTTCTGACCTTCTCTAAGAGCAAACATGAAACCGTGGTGCTGCTCACAAATCACCAGCTCTTTTATTTAACCTACCTTCCTCTGCTCTTCACCAGATCTTCATATATAAACTTTATAATCATCACAGAATATTATAGTGAAATCGGTTCTGAGCATGAAGACATCGGAGAGACGCCCATGTGATCCATCAGGGAGCAGATGGTGGGTCGCGGGGGTTTGAAGGTAACTGGACAAACAGAGGGGGAGGGGGTCACTCAGAGGTGACAGGTGTGACGTGGAGACACACACCTGCAAATTGGACTGGGACCAACGGCGGAGCTCGGGTTCATCCGCTGATAACAGCTCCGACGGTTTCTGTCCATCATAGGATTGAAGGAGTGGGCGAGTACTCTGACTACTTTACCTTTAACCCTATGGATCCCGATCTCACCGTTTAACCATTTGAATAAAGCAAAGACGCGCACACACACACACACACACGCACGCACACACACACACGCACACACACATTATCACAGCCCTGATAAGCTCGGTTTTATCCATGGATTCCTGAAGGGTTACCAGACGCAGCTTATCAGCCTGCTGACGCAACGACGGCCTGCTGCCCGGCACAGAGACTCTCTCTGCTTTAAAAATCAGGCACCGGATTGGATTCCAGCTCCGGTCTGATGACATCACGCCGCAGCGGCAGTGTGCAATAGTCTATTTCAGGTCAAAACAAACACAAGAAGAAAATGTTGAGTAAGAAATGCTGTGGCTTGGTTTTTAGTTTCCCCTCCTTCCAGACTTTTTAATTAAGACGCAGGAAAATGTGGAGCAGTCAGCAATTTGTGAAGTTCTTCAGCGGGACTCAACGACGCGGTCTAACCTTTGATCCCCATCATCAATGAGCCTCACGCCGGTTCACCAGTTGTCTTTGGACCACACCAGAACTGGAACACACAACAAGGCCTGCAGTTCTGGAACGGCTCTAACCCAGTCTTGTCGTCACCCGTCAAACATGCTTTGATGCTGAAAAAATATGTCCCACCCACTCAAGGGTGACATGGTGACGAGATAATCTATGCTGTTCGGGCTTCATCCGTCAGCGTTCTAATGTTATGGCTGATCAGTGTGTGTGTTCCAAGTCATTACTGGTGCAAACAAGCCACTGTGGGGTAAAAACAGGAAATGGTGCAGAAGTCGTAAACAACTCCTAATCCATCATATGGCAGCAGTTAAGAGGAAACGGTGGTAGAGAGCAGGTTGTGTGCATGTGTGGGGTGAGGGTGGGGGGGTGGGATATGTGGGGTGACAGTGGGGGTGCTGTGTGTGTGGGATGAGATTGGGGGTGTTGTGTGGGGTGAGGGTCGGCGTGTTACATGTGTGGGGTGGGGGTCGGGGCGTTGCATGGGTGGGGCGGGTGTCGTGGTGTTACATGTGTGGGGTGAGTGTTGGGGCGTTACATGTGTGGGGTGAGTGTTGGGGCGTTACATGTGTGGGGTGGGGGTCAGGGCGTTACATGTGTGGGGTGGGGTGAGGGGCGTTACATGTGTGGGGTGAGTGTTGGGGCGTTACATGTGTGGGGTGAGTGTTGGGGCGTTACATGTGTGGGGTGGGGTGAGGGGCGTTACATGTGTGGGGTGGGGTGAGGGGCGTTACATGTGTGGGGTGAGTGTTGGGGCGTTACATGTGTGGGGTGAGGGTCGGGGTGTTACATGTGTGGGGTGGGGGTCGGGGCGTTGCATGGGTGCGGTGGGGGTCGGGGCGTTACATGCGTGGGGTGGGGGTCGGGGCGTTGCATGTGTGGGGTGGGGGTTGGGGCGTTACATGTGTGGGGTGGGGGTCGGCGTTACATGTGTGGGGTGAGGGTCGGGCGTTACGTGTGTGGGGTGAGGGTCGGGGCGTTACGTGTGTGGGGTGAGGGTCGGGCATTACATGTGTGGGGTGAGGGTCGGGCGTTACATGTGTGGGGTGGGGGGCGGGGCGTTACATGTGTGGGGTGGGGGGCGGGGCGTTACATGTGTGGGGTGGGGGTCCTGGCGTTGCGTGACTGAAACTGGATCAGCCTCATAGTTTGTTGTGTCTCAAGCAGAAAACATTAAATTACATTGAAAGAGAAAACCACAAAAGTGCTGATGCAGGAGTTTTAGCTGACATCACATGACTTCTGGGGGAGTTCTTCTTTTCTTTCATCTGTTTCCTTTTGTGGTCGAAACAGCGGATCATCTATTTCCATCCAGAGTTACCGCCAGAACCCTGCAGGATAACGGTCCCAGTGGCGTTATTTCTTTGCTCTTTGCTCTTCTATGTGTCACTCAATGGTTTAATATCATAAAGTAGACAATAACGTCACACTCTGTAAAATCTACTAAGTTGTCTTTACTTACAAAATAGTCAGGAAACTGCATTAAAACCTCCAAATGAAGTAAATCATGAAATTTAAGATTCTAAAACTGAAAAGAAATCCTGCATCCAGGTTTAAAACCTTAAATTTAATGATCTGTTTACTTAGTGAATTTGAGGTAATTGGTATTCTAACTTTTTTTAAGTAAAGCAAACGTATTAAATTTTACAGTGTACATAAATATTACTCCTTTTCTCACTAACAGTCTTGAAACTTGAGTCCTAAGTCACATGACTTCTGAGTTGTAAAATGTAATTAATTGGCTTTACTTTAAAAAGAGGAAAAAAGTTAAGGAAATCTTTACATTTAAAGTTAAAACTAATTGCAGTGTTTTAAGTTTAAACAATTAAAATGTAATGATCTATTTTACATTTTCAGGCAATCGGTTTCCTGATAATAATAATACACAAACATTTCATGATATTTTAGTTAGCCTCGGTTAGCTTCGCTTAACTTCCGGGTCATACAGTCATGTGACTAAGAATAAAACTTTATTCAACATTGTGAAAAAACTACAAATAAACTCAAAACTGACGCAAAAATTAAGCAATACAAAAGTACGAGGATGCATCATTTTTAAGGGTCCTTCGTGCTGTGCTGTGGCTTTTGCCGATCGTTTTTTTTAAATATGATGTGGCTTTTGCAGATCTTTTTCCTGAATGTGATGTGTTATGGCTTTTGCAGATGGTTTTTCTAAATGTGTTGTGGCTTTTGCAGATCTTTTTCCTGAATGTGATGTGCTGTGGCTTTTGCAGATGGTTTTTCTAAATGTGTTGTGGCTTTTGCAGATCTTTTTCCTTAATGTGATATGTTATGGCTTTTGCAGATGTTTTTTTTCTGAATGTGTTGGGGCTTTTGCAGATCATTTTTCGTTTATGTTGTTTTGTGCCTTTTGCAGCGTGCACAAGTTGTGAATTTGGTGTTTGCAGTGCGTTCTTCCCTCTCAGCCAGCGTAAGATTATTAATGAAGGGTCTTTGCTCTGAGCAGCGCGAGTTATAACCCCCTTGGATTCTGGATACTATTGGTAGTGGTGGCCGATGACGCTGCTGAGACTGTGATTGATGTGGTTGTATCTGTGAAGACCGGGCGGAGATGGGGGGGTGGAGGAAGTGTGAACCGGCAGCATGAAAGAACTAGACGGATGGAGGGAATCACGTCTGAAAGGCGGCGGCGTGATGACGGGTTAATTAGCGTGATGTTGGGTAGAAGCGGTTGATGGGCGGGTAATTCCAGCTCGCCAGTTAAACTAAGAAGTGAACAAAGTCAAGTCAGCATCACATAAGCTGACATAAGATATGGTTTGATATGACGGGCAGGGTTAGCTGGTGACACCAGACATGACATGTCATTGCATGATATGACATAATGTGATATGATATGACATGTCATTGCATGATGACATAATGTGATATGATATGACATGACATTGCATGATTTGACATGATGTGATGTGATATGACATGTCATTGCATGATATGACATAATATGATATGATATGACATGACATTGCGTGATTTGACATAATGCGATATATCACAAGACATTGTATGAAATGACATGATGTTATATGGTGTGATGCTACTTGATGTGACATAATGTAATGACATGACATGACATGACGTGATAAGATATGATGCAAAACGTATTTTTCAAAAACACCACGTCGTGAAAGTTCTCTCAGATTCCCAGTCGGTTTAATGAAATGTTCTCCTAAAAAATATGTTCTTCCATATTTGCCTGAAAGCGGGTCGGACTGAAACCACGTCTCTGCGAAGCCTTTTCCCCGCCGACAACAACAATAACAAGAGTCTTAAATACTAGGGCTATGTCGGCTTACAGGAAGACTCGGCGCTGTAAGCCGATGCCTCCTGTCGTCCGTTCTGAGGCGTCAGCACAGAAAGCAGAAGGTTTACACATGATGAGAGTATAAATATATACAATCAGGATGTATGAGTGTGGTGGTGTCGGCGGCCACAGCAGATAACCTGAGCAGAGCCAAGAATGAAACACACACACACACACACACACACACACACACACACAGTTCTGTGAAGCACTTCTCCGTGATAAATGACGGCGTTACGACACTTCCTCCACACGACTGGAGGAGGGTGTCTGGAAAACATCTCTCGGCACAAAGGTCAACCGATGTTATTATCACGGCTAGCTTTGCCAAAACGCGATGGAGGGAGTGATAGTTCTGGTGTTCTGCAAAGACTGGGCCGATCCGGACCCCGGGTCTGCTCCTTTTCTTCACCGTGGATTGTACCATCGGAGTGTTGAGGCCCGGGACTGTGGAATTATTTATGGCACTCAGGAGAACGGGCCTGGATAGAAAAGAATCTGAAGCAAAGATCCAGTCAGCCGGAACCAGAAGGAACGTTTCATAACCGGCACACGCTCAGAGTCTGTGACCGTGGGAGGACCAAGACGTGAGATTTATGTCCTGGTGACACTCATGGTTCTGGTCCATGTTGCGTAAAAACCACAGTAATAAAAGTTTGTTCTTAAGTTACATCATATATTAAAAACTCACTTATTTCTGACGTAAAAACAAACTTCACTCCATCTCCTCCGTCAGCAATTCAGACATTTTAGATTTTTTTTGTTGTTGTTATGTAACAAACTACAAATCACAATCTTAGAAGAATTCTCTCCTTAAACCCTCGGTTTTATGTGGAGAAAACAAAAAAAAAAGACTTTAAAAGAGGGAAAAGTACTGGGAGAAATGTGAAGGAGGCCTTTGGAGAGGAAGAAGGATGAAGGTGTCACCATGACGATGGGACCAGAGAACAGATGTGGTCCCTACATAGTCAAAGAGCATAAAGGAATAATATTGACAATACTGACCAAGACAAAAAGTCAGAGACACACTTTGACCTCCCTGACCATGTGAGGGCTCCACAGACGACTGACACATTTTAAAAAAGGACTTAAAACTTTCCTTTTTAGCAGAACCTATAACTTTAATTAACATTGCTGCTTTTTGGTCATGTTTTTATATAGTTATTATTCTATTTTTTATTGATGCTTTTATCTGATTTTACTTTGTAGCACTTTGAGATTTGATCCAAATGTAAAGTGCATTATAAATTACATGTACCAAAGTCATGGTTTTGAGTGAATCGCACAGTACACTGTAAAAAAAACTGGTAACACACGATTAAATGAAATATCACTGAGTGTAAAATTTAAGTTGACGAAACTTATTTTAATTGTATCACCAGAGAAAATATTGTTTGTTAAATCACCAATTCTCTTTTTATACTATTTATCCATAACAGGAATAAAAATAAGGTCAGATTTATGCACTAATAAAAAAATGTTTCTCTTGTTTTTTTTGAATTTTTCCTTTTTTTTGAAGGTACAATCGTGAAAAAAAAGAAGAAGAAATTCAACAATTCAAAAGCTGGAATTTTTTTTTTAATGCTTTTGGGGTAAAAATCATATTTTTGATGAAATTAAGTGGGTTTTTTTAGTTTAACTTATTAACATAAGTTGTATTTCATTTAATTGAGTGTTACCTGTAGCAGGAATCCTGCAGAAAAAGATGTTAGATGAGAATCTTCCTATGAAAGGATGAAACTCCAGAGCCTGTAGGTCAGACAGGTGAAGCCGTCCAGGCTTAAACCCAGGATGTTGGGATCTGATATTTAATCCAGAACAAAAATCAAAGTGCTGCTCTTTGTTTTTCTGTTTGACGCTGATTTAAAACAGTTTATTAAAAAAATCAGTTGTTGGTTCCTGGACGACTGGAGTTCCTCCTAGATGTATTATCGGATTAAGTAACAGGAGGATATTCCAGAACAAGCCAGGAAATCTCACTGTAAACACGCCATCCATCTACGAGGAGCCGAGTCTCATCCGTCCGCCGCGAGGCTCCAGCTGCAGCCCGATGAAGAACGCAGCGTTCTTCATCGGGCTGCAGCTGGAGGAGGATGAAGAGTGGAAGACGCTGAAAAAAAGTCCACTCTGCCAGTCGTTTCAGTCGCTAAATGTGCTTTTACCAGGTTTATTGAATAAATTCTATCAGCTTTTAAAACCTAATCCACTTTAGTAGATCTAACTGTAAATGAAAAACCTTTTAGACCAACTAAACTTCATGGATTTGACTCCATTTGACCGTTTTGAGTGAATCACATCAATCCAAACTGAACGGAATAAATAACATTTTGTTAGATTTATGATGCTAGTTATGTTGTTTTTTTATCTAAATAATAATAAATAAGCATTTAAGGCTTTTACATTGAAAAAAGTGAACTCTGTGAGTTCTTGGATTCAACAAGTTTTCTTTTACCAGGTTTAATGAATAAATTCCTATTATCTTTTTTTTCTTTTTTTTGAACATAATCCACTTCAGCGGCTCTGATTTAAAATTTAAAAACCAGTCAAAGCAACGAAACATGATGGTTTCGACACAACTTCATAGGTTTTGTCAGTACGTTGGATTTTCTCCCAGATTAGTTCTCGTAGAACAAAATAAACATGGTTAAGATGATTAAAAGAAAATTAATTATGTAAAATGGATGTTGGCCATTAAATTGGCAGGAGACTCATAATCCATGTTGGAGATTATTATGAAATCACATAAAATAACTCCGGTTAGTTGTTAGACCGACAGAACCCGATTGATTTAACACAACTTAACACTTTGGAGTGAATCACATGATCAGAACCGTACATGAATTGGGTCCAAAGTCCCGTAGAACAGAACAAAAAGAGTTCTGAAGGACAAGCTAAACATCAGTTTGATAAATTATTATAACTCCGTTTAGTTAGATAGACTTTCATAATCCAGGTTTAAAGGATAACGCCGCCATTACTCGATTAGATCATGTCGGTTGTACGTCTCAGAAATGTTAGTGAAACAAAAGTGTAGGTTTGTAAAATGTTGTTTATATCTGGATAAAGTAAACTCAACACAAATAATATCTGTGTTGAGTTTAGGAGTGTTGGGAGAGAGAGAGGGGAGAGAGAGAGAGGGGGCGAGAGAGAAAGGGGAGAGAGAGGGGGTGAGAGAGAGAGAGAGAAAGAGGGTGACAGAGTGAAAGGGGGCAAGAGATAGTGACAGTGGCAAGAGAGGGGGGGTGGGGGAGAGGGGAAGAGAGGGTGACAGAGAGAGGAGAAAGGGGGCGAGAGAGAGAGTAGAGATGGGGTAAGAGTGAAAGGAGAGAGGGGTTGAGAGAAAACAAGAGAGAGGGTGAGAGAGGGGTGAGAGAGAGTGAGATGGGGTGAGAGAGAGAGAGAGAGAGAGAGAGAGAGAGGGGGTGAGAGAGAGACGGGGGGCACGAGAGAGTGAGTGGGGTGAGAGAGCGAGAGAAAAGAGAGAGAGAGAGAGAGAGAGAGAGAGAGAGAGAGAGAGAAAGAGAGAGAGAGAGAGGGGGGAGAGAGAGAGAGGGGAGAGAGAGAGAGAGAGAGAGAGAGGGGGGGAGAGAGAGAGAGGGGGGAGAGAGAGAGAGAGAGAGAGAAAGAGAGAGAGAGAGAGAGGGGGGAGAGAGAGCGAGGGGGGAGAGAGAGAGAGAGAGAGAGAGAGAGAGAGAGAGAGAGAGAGAGAGAGGGGGGGAGAGAGAGCGAGGGGGGGAGAGAGAGAGAGAGAGAGAGGGGGGGGAGAGAGAGGGGATGCAGTGAAACGCCAGGGGTTGTTTTTGGTTCACTAGGTGGTAACTTCAAATTTGAACAAACGGGAAAGTTCTGAACCACAGAACTTACAGAAAAGTTCTGAATCTCAGAGTTTGGAACTTTTTTCTTCTCACTGATGTTGAAACTTATTGACCTTCTGGTTTCGGACTCCGGCGTAACTTCTTGATAGTGAGGCGCGCGCAGGAGCGGGAGAGGACATGTGAGGCTCCAGGTGGAGGATGTAAGAAGTCCCGGACTCCAAACCCACTACTTTCTTCGATCCGGTTCCCCCGACAGCGATGGCCCTGGAGGCAGACACCGACCGGGGCTCGTCGAGGAGCGCGCACGAGAAACATCCGCGGGCGGCGTTAGAGCGCAACGGCTACGTGAGGACATGTGTCACACCGTTGTACCGGGACGCAGAGAGCCGGTCCTGGCTCAGACTAGTCGTGACATGGACTTGCCGGAGAGCGTCCGCCGCGGTCTGCGTCGCCTCCGTGTCCGTTATTCTCGCTCTGCTGCTCAGATCGGTGGACTGGGATGCAGGCAGCGGCAGCAGCAGCGGAAATAGCGGCGACCCGGACGGTTCCGGTCTACATTCGGTGTCGGAGCTGCTCGTCACTGCGTGCTACTGCGTGTCGCCCGCGTTCACTCTGGTGTGTGCCTTCTTCTGGGTCGGACTGATTCTGATTCGCTGCGGGGTTCCGGTCCGCAGCGCGTTTTTCCTGCTGCTGGTGTGTCACTCGGGCGAAGCCGCGGCGCAGTCGCTCCTGCGCGGCGCCGAGGACCAGCTGCTGTCCGCCTCCGCCACCCTGGTGGTTCTGAGCTGCCTGGGCTGCGGGGCTCTGCTGGTCGTCCGGCTGCGGCAGGGAGTGCCTCTCCTGGTCTTCATCGGCGTCATCAGGGCCGCCTCGCTCGCCTCTCTGGGCAGGGTTCGGGCCGGCTGGAGACCGTACCTGGCCTACCTGCTGGGGCTGCTGGGGGTTTTGCTTGCGAGTTATGCTGACCGGCTCCTGCCGGCCTCAGGGACCAGCGGGACGGGGTGCTGTGGCTCTGTGACCGGGGCGAAGGAGGAGGACATCCCTGTCTTCAGAAGGAGACGGAGGTCCAGCTCCATAGCGTCCTCGGAGATGATGGCTCACGCTCAGAGCAACAGCAGGTCCCACCGCCGGACTTCGCTGCCCTGCATTCCGCGGGACCAGGTAAGACCCAAACCAGAACCTTTTATCCCCTCGCGGACCTTTAAAGCATCAACGGGAAGAGATTTGGCGTCTTTTCCCCGTCGCTGATGGCGCGCGTGACAGCTTTACGCACGCCTTCACGCACGGCACCGAACCGAACCAGAATCAGCGGGATGATTTATTATTTCAATCAGCGAACCTCCTCATGTGTTACGCTCCAAAAAAAAAAAGTTCTTGAATGGACTTCCACCAGATGTTTTTCCAGCCAACCGAGTCGTGTAAATATAACTTAATAACCTCATTATGACGTAATGTAACTAATTATCCCGAGTGGTTGCGTCATCCTCATCCTCATCATCAAACCTGGATTTTAAGTGTCTGGCTAACTACGTGTTTTATAGTAGCATCAACTTAATATGCGGTTTTGGTGGTGTGTTAACCTGCTTAGTTGCTTCAAATCAATTCTGTTTAGTTGGTTTAACACGTTTTTTTTTTTACTTTTGGACTCAAGTGGGATAAATTGAAAGAGCTAAGAGGCATATATTATAATAAAAATGGGTCAATCGTTACATTATTGAGTTAAACAGCTCATGCAGATTACTTATTTGTGTTTAGAAGCCCCACCCCGATTAATTATTATTAATTAATTTTTATTAATTCGACTCCTTGGGTGTAAAAAAAAAAATTTAATTTAATTTTTTTTTTTATTACTAAATAATATATAGAATTTAATTAATCCGGATTTATCCATAATTTAATAACTTTATTTAAAATAAAATAAAAATTACTAAAAATAATTCAATTTAATGCAACCAACATGACCGGATTAAGCAAATTCAACATAATCTGGTCAACTTGGATTAACTAAAATCTTGGTATTAAGTCGAAACATCATCTCTACTAAATGCCGTTTGTTTTATTTTAATTAAACCTTCAAACAGCCACTAATCTAAGACATTATAAATGTGTTTTTTCAGATTGCAGGATTGACTCAATGCTGTTAAATTCTGTCAAATCGATCCGCTTCTGTGGCTTTAACAAATCCTGAGTTTAAGTTTCACCTTCTAAAGTGGACTAAGTTTGAAAAACTAACACGTATGTGTATATTAATATGATTGGGAATATGAAATATGTACGTTTGTGTAATTCAACAACTCATAATGTATTGGGAAAGTGAACAATATATATATATATATATATATATATATATATATATTAAAACGATGGTAAGAATCAGGTAATACTGAGTGTTTTTTATTTTCTCAGTGGTTTCACTAGACTCAAAAACAACCACTAGTGTTTTTGGAATGTTTTTCTAATATAAAACGTTTTGTTAAATTCATGTTGCTCGGCTCTGCTAGCTTGATGCTCGCAATCCGGGTTCGACAGATAAAGCTGCAGTTATCCAATAGAGTCAGAGTTTATTCTTCATCTTAATAAGGTTATTAATTTGGTTCCGACACAACTCTGCTCGTAGGGAGACGTTGACG